>JAKSZU010000006.1:129817091-130049591 GCA_026018925.1 Tupaia tana | reverse complement strand
CGCCTCTGATATATTTCTTTGAACTTTGTTTTTTTCCTTAACATTCTTATAGCACAAACACTACTTGGTTCTCTTACTGTGCTACTTCGTTAGATGATACGACATCTGTAATATAGGTATTGTTATAAAAACTTTGGAATGGGTTACTGGAGAAGAAACAAGGCTGTACAGAAATCTTTAAAGATGGGTTTTTTATTGTGGAAATTTAAGACAGATGCCAAACTAAAAAGATAAGTAGAATGACCTCCTACATACTCAGAGCGCAGGCCAAACATGATCAATTCCTTCCCTGTCTTGTTCCATCTACAATACCTCTCTATCCTCTCCTCCCTTCTCTCTACCCTTCCTGATTATCATCAAGCAAAGAATGCTAAGCTCTTTGGACTGGTCAGGGTGTTCTGTTGCTTCAATTCTGGAGGTTTAACATCAAGCCGAATTGTAAAATAATAGAAAAGGTTATACAAGGGCCAGCCAACAGCATGGTGGCTGGGCAGCTGGATCCCACAGGGATGAGTGTGCAGTTTAAGTCCTGGACACAGTAGTTCGAAAAATATGCTGGATATGTGTGCCTGGATTCCCAAAACTCTGAAAGGAGGAGAGATGGAGGAGCAGGGATTGCCGTTTGACCTTCCCTCATGGGTGGGCATTTTCTCACTTCCCCTCTTTCTCTCTGTTTCTTCTCTCTCTCTCTCTCTCTCTCTCTCTCTCTCTCTCTCTCTCTCTCTCCTGTGAGCATGTATGCCCTCTGGCAAATTTAAAAGAAAAAAAAAAAAGGGAACCAGTATTTAGCGTAATGGCTATGTCGCTGGACTCCCACGTAGTCGACCGCGGTTCATGTCCCGAACCCAGTGGCTTAAAACTCATGCCGGGCGCGTGTGCGTGCGTGCCCAAGATCCTGAGAGGAGAATGGAGGAGAAGGGATTGCAGTGTGACCATCCCCCCTGGGGGGTGATTTCTTGCTTTCTGTCTCTATGTCTCTCTCTGTCTGTCTGGCGAGCACACGCGCCCTATAGCGAAACCTCTCCAAAAAAAAAAAAAAAAAAGAAAAAAAAGAAAAAAAAAAAGGAAAAGAAAAAGAAAGCCTGTGTGAAAGAGATCTGCAATTTCAAATGATGCTGATAAACAATAGCATTGTCTTAACAAATAAAGGTTAAAAATTATGGTACTGCTTAAGTAATAAATCTTTCTCTTTTGAATAGGGACACTGCACATTCTGTGAAAGAAAAGTTTGGAAAGAAACTCTATGATGCATTATTAAGGTAGGTGTACATAATACTTAGCTCTTCAAATATTTAAGGTTTGAGGTCCAGCAGATGGCATAGCAGTTACATCGCTGGACTCCCACATAGCTGGCCATGATTCGAGTCCTGGACCCAGTGACTTGAAACTCAGGCCAGGCATGGGTGCATGTATGCCCAAGATCCTGGGAAGAAAATAGAGGAGAAGGGATTGCAGCACAGCCATCCACTCCACCCAGAGAGTGATTTCTCACTTTCCCTCACACTGTCTCTGCCTCTCTCTGTCTCAGTGAGTACACATGCCCTATGACAAAAACCTCTGTTAAAAAAAGAGCAACAGGGACGATCAGTTGGCATAATGGCTATGTTGCTGGTGTCCCATGTAGTCAACTGTGGTTCAAGTCCCGAACCTGGTGACTTAAACTCGCGCAGGGTGCATGCGTGTTCATGCCCAAGATCCCGAGAGGAGAAGGGATTGTGGCATGGCCATCCTCCCAGGGAGTGATTTCTCACTCTCTGTCTCTCTCTGCCTTTCTGGCAAGTGCACGCACCCTATAGCAAAAACCTCTCCCCCACCCCAAGATAAGAGCAACATTTAGGGTTTTGCTACTCAAAATAACATTTTCGACCCTATAATATATAAAGGAATGAGTAGCCCTTGAAGATGTGTTATATAAGTGGTGTTTTAATCCTTCATTTGACAAAACTTGTAAACATTTTGCACAAATGAGAATCTGCTTTTATATGTAGGCAGTTCTAATTCAATGGGGAACATTCAGGATTCATAAGTTTGATCTGCAGCTGAAGGAAATGGATAAGATTTTAAGTTAAAACATATATTGGCTTGGGGGACCAGCAGTTAGCGTAATGGCTATGTCGCTGGACTCCCATGAAGTCGACCGCGGTTCATATCCGGACTGGTGGCTTAAAACTCACGCTGGGCACGTGTGCGTGCGTGCCCAAGATTCCGAGAGGAGAACGGAGGAGAAGGATTGCGGCGTGGCCATCCCCCCTGGAGGGGTGATTTCTCGCTTTCTGTCTCTCTGTCTCTCTCTGTCTGGCAAGCGCAAGCACCCTTATAACAACAACAAAAAAACCTCTCAAAACAAAACAAAACAAAACATATATTGGCTTAATATATTTTAACTATATATTTGCTCATATATTGCATTTATATTGATATATTTACTTAATAAGAAACATTCACTAAAATTAAAACAATATGGGGGCCAGTAAATAGCATCGTGGTTCTTTGCTGGACTCCCACATGTAGCCGACCACGGTTCAAGTCCTGGACGTGGTGGTTTCAAACTCATACTGGGCACATGTATGTGCATGCCTAAGATCCCAGGAGAATGAAAGAGAAGGAATTACAGCATGATCATCCACCCTGGGAGGTATTTCTCACTTTCCCTCTCACTGTCTCTGTCTCTCTCTCTTTCTGTATCTCTGGCAAGTGCAAGCACCCTAAGGCAAAAACTTCTACCTAAATAAATAAATTAATGAATGAATATAATATGTATACATCTGACCCTTAGGAAGCATTGAATTCATGCCCGCTGTTTTTATTTTTTATTTTTAACCTTTTTTCTTTCCCTGTAGAGGAGAAATTCCTGAGTTGGACAATATTTTGGATCGAGATGATCTAACAATTATTAAAAGGGCCATCTTTTCAACACAGGTAATAGAAAGAAGTGCCCAGCATTTCTGTAATTATTAAAATCAATGTAAATCAATTTAATGTATGATAATGTGCTGATATGGGAAATTTTTAGACCCGAGAGTTAGAACAGACATTGTTGCATAGTCACTTAAATGTTGAGTATATATCCTTTCCTGAGGGGTTTTAAGGGCTCCTTTTAAAAAAATCTCATGAAACTTGTTTTTGTGTCCACTTACTACTTTCAGTCAAACTCATTTTGTATGCTGCAATGATATACAGTGAATGAATATAAAGTAAATAAATATAATATTTAAAAATGTAAAAAAAAATACCTGTATATACAAGGGCTCTTCAAAGAGCTCATAAAAAGAATGCATAGTATGAAAAAAAATGCATAGTTTTTGAAATATTTTGTCCCAAAATAAACTTGTACTTTAATTCCATTTTTCCACAAACTTTTTGAAGTCTCCTGTGTAGTAACAACAACAGAAAACCTCCTACATTTTTACTATGCAAATGTGTAGAATTTGAGTCACTGTAGAAAATGTAAATGTTTCTCAGTTGAGTGGAATTATTGCAAAAACAATAAAATAAATGTGTTAGCCATGCACCCAAACTGTTGTCCTAACAGTGAGGTACTGGGTACTGGAGAACAACTCTGCTAAAAGAAACCGGTAAAGTTCTTCTTGAGCCAAGATTTCAGGACACCCTTACAGTCCCTGTAAGTTTCAGAAGTAGTCAAGAAGTCTAGGTCTTTCATCTAGTGGCTGCAGGTGAAAATCAAAACCTTCCTGTACTCACAACATGCAATGGGAATTCTTCCAGTGGTCAGCTTTCTACGGAACACACACAAAACTTAGTCATCATCGTCAGTGTCATCTCACAAGACCGAGGGCGTAAAGGTTGGATGAAATGTCAATGACATAGTGTTGAAATTAGTCACACTCATTAATTCTGTCCATAATTGACATTTGCTTCCCTCCATCACCTTAGCGACAGTCTTTGCCTCCAGTGACCACTCACAACATGATTGATGACTCCACTGATCCCATCCTCAGCACCATCCGCCGGATTGGGCTTTTCAACAACCGTGCAGACAGAGTAAAGGTAGAGCTCGTTGTTTATGTGGGGCACATCGAAATTATGTCTCATACCCTTTGGACAATTTATGAAAAGCCTCTCTCAGTTATTTTAACAGCTACCAGAAATATTTTAAGCATTTCTGAAGGAAATTGTTTCTAATCTTAGGTAATTAGAATACAATAAATATTTTGGTACCATTCTTGAAAATTGAAGTATATGCATGACTTCAGGTTATAGTTAGTTTTAACCTTCATTTAAAAAAATTATTTATTTTAATTTGACCAGAGAGGGACAGAGAGAGAGAGAGAGAGAGAGAGAGAGAGAGAGAGAGAGAGAGAGCAAGCTGCCAGGTCTGGGATTTGAACCAAAGTTGACCATCTGGGGGTCCAGCACCTTTAACTACCATGCCACCTGCTGATTCCTAGCCTTCATTTTTTATTGTACAATGTTATGAGTAAATGTAAGGAAGTTTCCTAATTGCAATGATGCAAATATACTCTAAGAATTCCTTTAATGAAGAAAACACTGATATTAATTTTGTATGTTTCTTTCTGGTAAAGTTCCACTTAAGGGAAGAAGCCTCTAGTTTCAGAGAATGTTGCTAATGACATTTTTTTTAAGGTTTTTGCTATAGTGTGCATGCATTTACCAGTGAGAGAGAGAGAGAGATAGTGAGAGGGAAATTGAGAAATCACCCCCAAGGGGAGGATGATCACACCACATTCCCTTCTCCTTTTCCCTCCTGGGATTTCAGGCATTCATGCACTGGAATTCAGCATGACTTTCAAACTGCCAGGTCCGGACTTGAACCATGTCACTTGCTGGCCCCAACATGTTTATGTAATTTTCTGTAGACCAATAAATTCTTTGAGTCTTGAGTCCTTGCAATGACTAAGCACAGCACTACTTGCTGAGGGTATTTACAGGAATTAGACCTGATTTCTGCCACTGTGGGGCCTAATCTCTTCAATGTTTACTGAGGGGCTGCTATATTCCAGGCATGGTTCCAGGTGCGGGTGACAAACGTGAACATGTAAACAGATCATTGGTTTTTTCTATCCAATTCCATTCACCAGTGTCGAAGAACAAATTGCTATATGCTTTTACAAATCTATTTAAAATTTTCTCTTCTTTTTTTCTCTCTTTCTTTTTAAAAAATTTAATGCAACTTGGGACCAGCAGATGGTGTAATGGTTACATCGTTGGACTCCCATGTAGACAACTGCGGTTCAGTCCCAGACCCAGTGGCTTAAAACTCACACCGGGCACATGTGCGCGCATGCCTAAAATCCTGAGAGAAGAATGGAGAAGAGATTGTGGCATGGCCATGCCCCCGGGAGGGGAGGGTGACTTCTCACTTCCTATCTCTCTGTTTCTCTCTGGTGAGTGCACATGCCCTAAAGCCAAAAAAAAAAAAAAAAAAAAAAAAAAAAAAAAAAAAAAAAAAATTTCTTAAAATATAATTAATGTAACTTAATTTTGCTATAGGGAGCGTGAGCTCGGCAGACACAGATGGGAGGGTGAGAAAGCACCCCAGCACTCCCCAAGGATATGGCCATGCCACAATCCCTTCTCTTCCGTTTTTCTCTCAGGATTTTGGGCACACACACACATTTTCCCAGTGTTTTTTTCAAGCGGCTGGGTCCAGGACTTGACTTATGCAGTCAGCCGTATGAGATCCAGCTATCCTAACCTCTATACCATCTGCTAGCCTTATTTCCTCTTCTTTCTTTCACTTTTAGGAGATGATTTCTATGAGAATTCAATAATTATAAGCTCCTTCAATGACCCTCCATGCTGACCCTCAACTGTAGATTTATATCTATTTTTACCTTTTAGAGTCTAATGACCTTTCTTGGATCTCATTCTATCCCATATTTTTAGAAAATGTGTCTTATTTGTTTTTCCTCTCTTCTTCCTTTTCTTTTTTAAAATGACAGAGGGCAAGTGCACTCACCAGAAAGAGACAGAGAGAATGGGGCAGGGTGGGGGGAGCAGGGAGAAAGCACCCCCTGATGAAGTGTAGTCATGCTTCAGTTCCTTCTCTTCCATTTGCCCATCCTGTCAAGTCTGTAAACACACATGCACATGTGCCTGGTTTATTTTTCAAGGTGGTGGGGCCAAGATTCAAACTAGTCATTTATGTGGGATCCAGCTCCCTTAACCACGAAGCTATGGGACCAGACCTACCCTCTGTTCTATTGTATATTGTTTCCTTACCACTAGCTCCTTCCCTTGCTACACAGAAATATTCCTTAAATTTCTCCACATTAAAATACAAACAAAATGTTGCCTTAACTCTGTTTCCCCTTGATATTTTTGTTTCTTTCTTGTTTACTTTTCTCTGCAAAATTTATTGAAAATACAGTCTATTCTTAAATTCATTTCTCATCTTCTAGCCAATTCTTGACATAGGCATGAGTAGATATGATAGAGACACAAATGAAGAATCTGCTGCAATAGAACAGGTGAGAGATGATGGTGGTTCTTTGAGAGGCTATGTCAGAAAGGCTGAAAGGACAGGACAATGGGAGAGATGGTCGCTTTATACGAGATCACGCTGGGTAACCAAAGGGCACAGAAAGAGGAAGAAGTCAAGGAGAACAGCCTTCTGGTTTCAGTATCTAAACAAAACCTAAGGAAAGGCTTTAGCAGAAGCTGGTTTGAGGGCCATGTCATGAATTTAGTTCAATTTTTAATTGATTAAGTTCAAGCAATCCAAACTGAGAAGTTTAACAGGCACTCAGAAAACATAGGTCTGAGACTTACAGGGGCAACTGTGAAGAAAGCTATTGTTACCTGAGCAGCTGTGGGTACCAGGTAGTGATGATCCTGATCAGCAAAGATCAAGTTGAATGGGTCCAGAAAAGAATCAACCCAAGGGAACCCAAGGATTTAAGAAGAGATTTGAGGAAGACAAGTTAGGGAAAGAAAGAAAGGAGTAGAAAAATAAAAAAGAAAAGTATCTCAGAAATTAAGGTAGAAGATATTTTCTTAATCATAGGAAGAACTCATGATACATGTCTCATACATATTATCTCAGTTTGGGTCCTCTTAGAAACAGAATAGTGCAGGGGCCAGCAGTTGCGTAATGGCTATGTCGCTGGACTCCCACGTAGTCGACTATGATTCGAGTCCTAGATCTGGTGGCTTAAACTCACACTAGGTGCGTGTGCGTGTGTGCCCAAGATCCCAAGAGGAGAATGGAAGAGAAGGGATTGTGGCATAGCCATCCCCCCTGGGGGGTGATTTCTCACTTTCTGTCTCTCTGTCTCTCTTTGTCTTTCTGGAGAGCACATGCGTCCTATAGCAAAAACCTCTCAAAAAAAGAAAGAAACAGAACAGTGCAGGATTAGATATACAAAAGATTATTGGGGGAAATGCCTTTGAAGAATAAAGAAGGTAAAGGTAGGAGTGGGCAGACAGATGCAGGTCAGACAGCTGTGAATAGAAAGCAGGAAGTAAGAACAAAGTACTGTAGAAAGAGCCAGAGACAGCAGCCCAGCTCTAAACCCTCAGACTCTCCCTGCTTTCCTTCTTTTCTTCCTCCCTTTCTTCGTTCCTCCCTTCCCTTCTTTTTTTATTTTTTTCTCTTTCTTTTTCCTTTTCTTTTCCTAAAATAAACATCAAGTATATTTAATAAAAATCTAGAATTAAAAAATTAGCCAATACACAAAAATACACACCCAGCTGCAGCATTTTAAGTGATTCTCAGAGGGGAAAATGTGGTGGTCCAAGATTTTTCTACAGGCATGGAAAAAACATGTTACACACAAAAACAAAAGCAAAAATAGTTTTCAGTAGTGCAATCAATCCACAGTTAAAATAAATTCAGAATGGTTTTATAATGCTCCCTTAATAATATTAAACAGTGTCCATTTTGAGTATGTTTAGGTGTGTGGAGAGGTAAGAGATGTATAAAATAGTTTACTATTGACTTATTTAAATATATTAGTGTTACTGTGTACAAGTTTTTCCTGTATTTAACAACCATTCCTTTTTTTTTTCTTTTTTCTTTTTTTGAGAGGTTTTCGCTATAGGGTGCGTGCGCTCGCCAGACAGACAGAGAGAGACAGAGAGACAGAAAGCAGGAAATCACCCCCCAGGGGGGATGGCCACGCCGCAATCCCTTCTCCTCCATTCTCCTCTCGGGATCTTGGGCACGCACGCACATGCGCCCGGCGTGAGTTTAAGCCACCGGGTCCGGGACGCGAACCATGGTCGACTTCGTGGGAGTCCAGTGACATAGCCATTACGCTAACTGCTGGTCTCCTTTTTTTTTTTTTTTTTTTTTTTTTTTGAGATGTTTACTATAGGGCATATGTGCTCACCAGCGAGACAAGAGAGACTAAAGAGAGAAATCACCCTTTGGAGTGGTGGCCACACCACAATCCCTTCTCCTCCATTTTTCTCTTGGGATCTTGGACACACACAAGTGCACGCCTGGCATTAGTTTTAAGTCATCAGGCCTGGGACTCAAACCGCAGTTGACTACGTGGGAGTCCAGCGACGTAACTGTTACGCCTTCTACTTCCTGTTTTACTTACGTGTTACCTTCTATCTACCAAAAACAGATACAGGTTGGTAGACAAACAGGTACATATTATTTTTTTTTCCCAGTTGCCATAAGGTAGGTGTGCTTGCCAGAGAGAGACAGAGAAAGACAGAAAAAGGGAGAAAGCACCCTTAGTAAAGTGTGATCACACTGCAATTCCTTCTCCTCCATTTCTTCATCCTGTCAGGATTTGGGGCATGCACACACATGCACTGTCATGTTTTTCAAGTCCCTGGGAATGGAATGGAATTCTACCATGGTCAGCCATGTGAGAGCTGGCTTCCTTCACCATTTGAAAACAGGACAGCCAGGGTACTTAATCTATGCGTAATTGAAAGCAACAACTTTAACAGAGATTTCCATGAATAGGGATAGGGATTCTCTAAGGAAAAATCGCCCCTTAAGGGAATCTCCCATTGGGCAGAAGCAGGTTGACACTAGTATCAATTTCTGCCAGTCCTGTAGGCCAGGAACAGCTGCTGTGGTAGATCCAGAGGGGAGGGAGTTAGGGCTGTTGGTCAAGATCTCCAGGGAAGAACTTTTGAAGGATATCTGAGCTATATTTCTAGAGCAGCCACATCTACAAAGAAGACAATGTGCTACATTCTTAAAGACTATAACAACACTGTCTGGCTTTAAATTCCTGACATTTATTCAATTTGTAAGTTTATTTAACCTACCTGTACCTTACTCTTCACATGCATAAAATAGTAATAAAGAGGGCCACACTCATATCGTTGTTGTAAGGTTAAATAAATACTAGGTTCTGCATTTAGTGCAGGGCCCAGCACAAAGTAAATGCATTCTAAATATTAGCTTTTATTAGTACTTAGCTCATTGCCAGGTATACAAGGGATACTCAGTAATTTTTAGAATCGGTGTGAACGAAGTGTAGTGAGAGCGAAAGATGGAATTATCCTTGCCTGCAGGATTTCATAAGATGCTTTATTAAAGAGATAACCAGTTAGCTAGATCGTGATTGAGGAGAAGGAATTCTTCGAGCAGATAACAGAAGGAAGAGCCCAATAGGCAGAAGAAAGAGCAGATGAAAAGACATGGAGATGTAGATGCATATGGCTTATGTAGGGTGAATAGAGTCGAAAGTTTGTCTCTTACGAATTATGTTTGCACTGTTCAATTCAGGAATATTTTGAGATGTTCTATTATTATTATATAGAAAATTTAACACACAAAAGACTTAAAAAGCACAGGGCCTTCCTGACATTTACTCCACACTCAAAATGCAGAGAAATTTCTAACAGTTCACAATGAGGTCTCTTTGCTTTTTCTTTATTCCTGACAAAGCACATGAGCATGCATGTGAAAATAAAAAGAGAGAGGGAGAAATAGATATGAGCACCCTCCACAGGGTCTGGCCACACCATGATCCCTTCTCTCTTAGCTCTCCAGCCCATTGGATGTTGGATACTCGCAAGCATGCTCTGCATATTTCAGGCCATCCTGCTGGGGATTCAAACCCTGGTCACCCTATGGGATCTGGCTTCTCTTACATCCGTGCCCACCCTGATCTTTTATTTTATGAACAGTATTCTTTAAAAGCTTCACAATATTTTTTTTTTTTTGGAGAGGTTTTTTCACTATAGGGCGCGTGCGCTCGCCAGACAGACAGAGAGAGACATAGAGACAGAAAGTGAGAAATCACCCCCCAGGGAGGATGGTCATGCCGCAATCCCTTCTCCTCCATTCTCCTCTCGGGATCTTGGGCACGCACGCACACACACCCGGCGTGAGTTTTAAGCCACCAGGTCCGGGACACGAACCGCGGTCGACTACGTGGGAGTGCAGCAACATAGCCATTACACTAACTGCTGGTTCCCGACACTATTTTAGGCCTTTGCTAATGTAAGTACCTATTTGATCATCTGCATAACTATGGAATTCTGTAGCGTGGTTCTTAATGCTCAAGTGAACTGATCATTTTAGATATGAATGTCATCATTTCATTCATCAAACACTGAAGATAATTTTGATTTGAATTTATTTTTTGTCTATTCTTGTCTTGGTAGTGCTCTATAGTGAAGAAAGCCCACATTTCGGGTTTCAGGTCTTGACCTTGGACTGCCACTCTGTGACAGTCAACTAGCTTCCTGGGAACTTATTTCTCTTCTGAGATAAATAAAGATTGCTTTGTTTGTATTGTTTGTTTTTCCTACACATCTAATGCCTGCTGTGAGCCAGGTGCTTTGCTGGGGGCTTTTGTATACAGGATCTCCTGTAATCCTCTCCATAACCTTGGACTGACCTGTAATATCCCTTCCTCAGCCCTGGGTATCTGCAACTGGCTGTTTTAGGCCCCAGAGCAGCTGGTTTCTTATTTTAGTTGTGTTGTCATTCTGTTTGGCTGGGAGCAAAACGAACATGCTGTGTGGTGTTTCCATGTTCCAAATGGGCTTTGAAAAATACAACTTTTCCTGAGCTTGGAATGCCAAATACTTTTTAGATCTCCCTTGTTCTTTGCCAAAGAGCAAAAAGGGTAGTGGCGTTGATCGTTCCCCTGATTCAATATCTGTATCTTTTGTCTCTTTCTAGCGTAATACTCTGTACATGATAGGAACTCAATGTTAGATATCATGTTTTGTTAAAGAAAAAAATTTATAAAGGTTTCTGCCTTAGGGCACATGCGCTCTCTGGAGAGAGAGACAGAGACAGTAAGAGGGAAAGTGAAAAATCACGCCTCCCAGGGGGATGGCCATGCTGCAATTGCTTCTTCTCCATTCTCCTCCCGGGATCTTGGGCATGCACACACATGTGCCTGGCGTGAGTTTCAAGCCACTGGGTCTGGGACTCAAACCGCAGCTGGCTGTGTGGGAGTCTAGCAACATAACTGCTACGCCATCTACTGGCCCTGGATTTTTTTTTTTTTTTTAATTTGCCACAAGGTATGTTTGCTCACTGGAGAGAAAGGAAGAGAGAGAAAGAGAGAAAATGAGAACGTACCCTCATAGTCAAGCCACGGTCCCTTCTCCTCCATCTATTCCTCTTTTAGGGATTTGGGCATTCACAGACATGTGTCTAGTGTGTCTTTCAAACCACCAGCTCTGGGACTAGAACCATGTGGTTAGCCATGTGTGGATCCACCAGACCACAGGCTGGTCCAGAAAATATTTTATCTACTTTTAGTTCTCCATTTTGTGGCTCTTTGTGATTGAATAAACATTGTTTTTAAGTACTGGCTTTAAAAACACTTTATCATCTTATTCTTAAATTTAACTTATGTTCTATTTATAGATCTACTGAGATTTAATTAGTGCCTGTAAAGTACTTGTGGTTTAATGGGTTAAAACCGTCCTCTAGGTCCAGCTGCAGTGACACAAGTTGGAAGGCACCACTAAGTCATAGCTGAGGCCACATCAGAGACCAGGGTTCAGTTCCCTGGCCCAGAATAGGCTAGGTGGGCTTGCTGGTATACCCTATGGTCCTCGCTAGCTGAGAAGCTAAAGCAGGAAGATTGTGACAAGACCCTATCAAAAGATCTCTTTCCTGCTCTCTCTCTCCTCTCTTTCTCTCATTAAAAAACAAGCATGCACCCACTAAACCAAAACAAGCAAACAAACAAAAAACACTTTCCATTAAATGAAGACTTACGTAGGACTATGAACCTAGGACCTGAGACCACGCACCGCCATATACTTCAAGACAGATAGTTTGATGTGTAGCGAGGATAGCCTCCCTCCAGGACTGACTGAAACAAACTACCCAAATCTCTGGGTCAACAGGCTAATGTTTCTGTCTCTTCACTGCAGGCAACCACCCCTTCTCCACTGCCAGGGGTGGCACCTCTCACAATTGTGTTATGTCTGTAGCCATTACATTATGAGTGGCAGGAAATACTTTTCCAGTATTCAAAAACTAATATTTGACACAGCAAAGAAGTCACTTGTGTAATTAACGAACCTGTGATTTTCCTACACGTCTCTGTTGTTTAATTTTTGTTTACTCTCTACAAAGGAAATCAACTGACGTTTATGTCAGAGCTATGTCCAGTCATCACTTGAAGTCATAAACTGGTTATGCATACAAGATTGTGGCAGAAAATCTGCAAAACATTTTGTGAGAATTAATCATATAGAATTTATGATAGGGAGTATTGCATACATGCATTTTTTAAAGAGTTTTTTCCCTTAAAGTGTGTGCATTTGCCAGAGAGACAGAGAGAGACAGAGACAGAGATAGTGAGAGGGAAAGTGAGAAATAACACCACAATCCCTTCTCCTCCATTATCCTCCCAGGATCTTGGGCACACATGAACACTTCCACAGTGTGACTTTCAAACCACCAGGTTCAGGTTCGGAACTCTAACTGCAGTCTGCCATGTGCGAGTTGAGCGACATAACCACTACGCCATCTGCTGGCCGCTCTGTGCTTTTTGATAGACTTTATTTCTAGAGAAGTTTTAGGCTCACAGTAAAATTGAGCAGAAACTACAGAGAGCTTTCATACACCCCCTGCCCTTACTTAGCCTCCTCATCATCAACATCTCCTACCCGTGTGGTATGTTTGCTACATTGATGAACCTGGAGCATCATCATTAACCAAATCTGCAGTTTACATATTCCTCTTGGTGGTGTGCTTTCTGGAGGCTTTGACAAATGTATGATGGGTACATTCATCACTGTAATGTGATACAGAGTAGTGTCACTGCCCTAAAGCTCCATAGTTATCCCCCTCCCCCCGACACTAGCAATCACTGATCTTTTTACTGTCCCATGGTTTTATCTCTTCCAGAATGTGACAGAGTTGTAATCATACAACACGTAGCCTTCGGATGACCTCTTTCACTTAGTAGAAATATGTATTTAAGTTTCCTCTATGTCTCCTCATGGCCTGACAGTTCCCTTCATTTCAGCTCTGGATAGATACAGTTCATTTCCTGAATACATCACAATGTATTTATCTGTTCACCTATTGAAAAACATCTGAGATGCTTCTGACTATTGGCCATGATGTAAAAAGCTTTTATAAATATCTGCATATAGGTTTTCATGTGTGCTTTTTTCTTATTTAGAAATTGTATGGTATGCATCATTTATATCAGAAACATTTATAATAAACATTTACTCTGAGAGAAATGGGAAGCCACTGTAGGATGTTAGGTGTGTAGTGACTTAAAATTTTTTTAGAGAGATTTTTGCTATAGAGCATGAGTGTTCACTAGAGAGACAGAGAAAGAGAGACAGAAAATGAGAAATCACCTCCTGGGGTGGAGGAAATGGCCCTGCCTCAATTCCTTCTCTGTTCTCCTCTCTGAATTTTGGGCACACACACACACACAGCATGAGTTTTAAGCTCCCAGGTCTGGGTGCTTGAACTCCTATCAGCCATGGGGAATCCAGCGATGTAACCATTATGCCATCAGCTGGTCCCATGACTTAAAATTATTTTTTAAATCTTATTTTTTAAAGAATTATTTTATTTAACTTTTTATTGATTAATTAATTTATTTTAATTTGACAAGAGAGGAACAGAGCAAGAGAGCAAGACAGAGGAAGGGAGTGAGAAAGCAAGGCATCGGGGTTCAAACCACAGTCCACCATGTGAGAGTCCAGCACCTCCAACCACCATGCCACCTGCCAGTCCCAGCCATGACTTAAAAATTTAATGGTCACTATGGTTGTTGTGCTGAATAGAGATCCTACTGGAAGGGAAGCAGGGAGACAGGTTAGGGAGAGATTGCCTGTAGGTGAGACAGAATGGGCAGCTTGGGTAAGGTCCTCTAGTGTGCTCTAATCTAGAACATCCTCCTTGAAATTCCTAGAACATCCTCCTTGTACCTTGCTTGGTCCATGACACTTTGGCTAACTCCTGACTGGGGCATGTGACAATGGTTTATTACATCGCTCCCCTCTTTCCTGGTGTAGTTGGGAACACACTGATAAACAAGACAGAGGTAAAAAATCAGAGAACCAAATATAATTGCTGACTAGTGTTAGTTCATAGGATATGGTTTTAGTATGAGAGAAAGGACCAGCAGGTGGCATAGAGGTTAAGGATCTGGATCTCACATGGCCCACTTTGTGGTTCAAGTCCTGGACCCAGCAGCTTGAAAAACACATCTGGTACATATGCCTGTATGCTCACAATCCTGTGAGGAGAATGGAGAAGGGAGTGTGGTACTGTTTCCATGACATAATTTCTTATTTTCCCTCTCTCTCTCTGCCTCTCTGTATCTCTTGGGTGAGATCAAGTGCCCTATGACAAAAATCTAAAACAAACAAAAAATGGTCATGCTATCTCTCTACCCTCTAATCTAATCCTTGAAACTTGAGAGAAAATTAAGTTTACAGGCTTACACAGAATAATCTTTTTCTTTTTCTTTTTTAAATCTATTTTTGTTTCCCTGAATCCAAAATGCAGGGATTTTGGTATTGAAATAACCAAATTGTAGCAGATATTTTGCTTTACTTCTTCTTTTTTCTCATTAGACTTTTCCTTTTCTAGGTGATTCTGCACCCAGAATTTCTATCCTCCACCAGTCCCTTACTACCCATGGATTATGAAGAGTTTGTCCGAGGCTGTCATCTTGGAGTATTTCCGTCATACTACGAGCCCTGGGGTTATACTCCAGGTATGTGAAATGTATAGCTTGTGCAGTGTTTGGCTTTTGTTAGTTTATTATTTTATGTGCAAATATATAATATCCAAAGTTGATTTGTAATTTCTACTAAGGATTTGATTTTTCAGCTTGCTTTCAAAATGATTTTTTGTTAGATTAGAGTTTTCTTAATGGATTTCTTTGGATTTTCTAGGTATGTAATCTGAAAATAGAGACAATTTAGCTTCTTTTTCTATCTGAATGCCTTTTATTTTGCTCTTTGATTGCATTGGCTAAGACTTACAGAAGGAGTAAAGGAAGTGGGAAGGCTTGTCTTATCCTAGCTTTTGGGGAAGGCTTTCAGCTTTTCCCATTCAATGTGATGTTCACAATGAGTCTGTTGTATATGGCTTTGATTGTGTTGAGGAATGGCCCTCATACTCCTACTTTTCTGAGAGTTTTGATCATGAAGGGATGTTGTATTTTATCAAATGCTTTTTCTGCATCTATAGATATGATCATATGGATTTTATCTCTCATTCTGTTAACATGATATATTACATTTATTGTTTTGTGTATGTTGAACCATCCTTGCATCCCTGGGATAAAGCTTACCTGGTTATAGTATATAATCTTTTTATAATTTATTTTTTATGATTATTCATACATTAAATCGCTATACATCATTTAGATTGTGAAGAGGCTTTACTCTGCATGATATACACCTCAGTCCAGCCCAGTTGAGAACACCATACACATCCTTGTCAGCAGATAATAAATTTTATCTGTGTCCCACAAGTGCCTTACCTTTCTGTTTCCCCCCAAAATTGTCTACACTCTTCCCCTCCCACATTCTTTTTCCACTTTGTCTCTAGTGTCCACTACAATTTTTAGTACTTTTATGTTCCCCAGTCTTTCAGTCTTTACCATAGAGTGAGGACAGTAAGTATATGCTAAGTGGAGCCATAAAACGTCTCTCTTTCATAGCCTGACTTACTTCATTCAGCAACAAATCTTCCATATTAGTTCAATTTCTTTCAGATTCTAGGGCCTTGTTTTTTTATGGCTGAATAGTAGTCCATGGAGCATATGTGCCACAATTATTTTTTTTTTGAGAGTTTTTTTTCCGCTATAGTGCGCGTGCGCTCGCCAGACAGACAGAGGGAGACATAGAGACAGAAAGCTAGAAATCACCCCCCAGAGGGGATGGTCACGCCGCAATCCCTTCTCCTCTCGGGATCTTGGGCACGTACGCACACGCGCCCGGCGTGAGTTTTAAGCCACCGGGTCCTGGACGCGAACCGCGGTGGACTGCATGGGAGTCCAGCGACATAGCCATTACGCTAACTGCTGGTTCCCCGCCACAATTTTTCAGTCCATTCATCTGTCTGTGACACTTGGGTTGGTTCCATGTCCTAGCAATTGTGAATAATGCTGCAATGAAAAGAGTTGTGAAAGTGCTTTTCCGACCAAGTGCTCTCCTGTCCTTTGGGTAGATGCCCAAGAGTGGAATTGCTGGATCATAAGGTAGTTCTATCTGAAGGTCTTTGAGAAACCTCCGTATTGTTCTCCACAGTGGCTAGACCAATTAACATTCCCACCAACAGTGTAGAAGTTCCCCTTTCACCACATCTCCTCCAGCCCTTATCATTATTATTATTATTATTTTTTATCTTCACCATTCTGACTGGGGTTAGGTGGTATCTCATTGTGATTTTGATCTGAATCTCCCTTACAATGAGGGATGTTGAGCATTTTTTCATATGATTTTTGGCTATTCATATGTCTTCCTTAGAGAGTTGTTTATTCAGCTCATTTTCCCATCTTTTAATTGAGTTAATCATTTTCTTCCAGGTTAGCTGCTTGAGCTCCCTGTGTATTCTGGTTATCAATCTCTTATCTGAGGCACAGTTAACAAAAATTCTCACCCATTCTGAGGATTGTCGCACTAATTAGTGTCCTTTGCTGTGCAGAAACTCCTTAATCTGATGTAATCCCACCTGTTTATTTGGGGGATTATTGCCTATGCTTTGGGGGTCTTGTTTAAGAAGTCTTTGACTACTCCAATGTGTCCCAGAGTTTCCCCAGTGTTGTCCACCAGTAATTTTATAGGTTGCGGTCTTAGGTTTAGATCTCTGATCCACTTTGAGTTAATTTTTGTTAATGGTGATAGATAGGGGTTCAGATTCATCTTTATGCAGGTGGATACCCAGTTTTTTCAACACCATTTGTCAAAGAGGTTTTCCTTTTCCCACTGGATTGACTGATACCCTTTGTCAAAAATGAGTTGCCTGGGGAACCAGCAGTTAGCATAATGGCTATGTCACTGGACTCCCACGTAGTCGACCGCAGTTTGCGTCCCAGACCCGGTGGCTTAAAAACTCACGCCGGGCGTGTGTGCGTGCGTGCCCAAGATCCCGAGAGGAGAATGGAGGAGAAGGGATTGTGGTGTGACCATCCCCCCTGGGGGTGATTTCTCACTTTCTGTCTCTCTGTCTCTCTCTGTGTCTCTGGCAAGCACACGTGCCCTATAGCAAAAAAAAAAAAAAAAAAGAAAAAGAAAAAGAGTTACCTGTATGTTTTGGGGTTTATTTCTGGAGTCTCTACTCTATTCCATTGGTCCTCATGTCTGTTCTTGTGCCCATACTATGCTGTTTTGATTATCACAGGTTTGTAATATATTGTGGGGTCAGGAAGTGAGATGCCACCTATTCCAGTCTTCTTCTGCAGGATGGCTTTAGCAAAATGGGGTCTTTTATGGTTCCAGACAAATCCTATGATTGTCTTTTCTAGATCTGTGAAGAAGGTCTCTAGTAATTTTATTGGGATTGCATTAAACATTTAGATTAATTTAGGTAGATTGTCATTTTTATGATATTGATTCTGCCAATCCAGGAACATGGGATGACCTTCTGCTTTTTAGTGTCCTTTTCATTTTCCTTTTTAAGGTTTTCATAGTTTTCCTTGTTGGATTTGGTTTGCTAGTAACTTGTTGAAAATTTTTGCATAAGTATTCATCAGGGATATTGATCTGTAGTTTTTTTCTTTTTTGTTATGTCCTCATCTAGTTTTTGATCAAGATGATGGAGGCTGCATAAAATGAGTTTGAGAAAATTTCTTTTACAAATTTTAGGAGAAGTTTGAGGATAATTGGAGTTAGCTTGTCTTTAAAAGTTTTGTATAATTCAGAAGTGAAGCCCTGGACCTGGGCTTTTCTTTGTTGGGAGACTATTACTTATTTAATCTTATCACTTGTCATTGGCCTATTCAGGTTTTCCATTTTGTCTTGATTTAGCCTAGGTCCTTTGTACATGTCCAGAAACTTGTCCATCTCATCCAAGTTTTCTAATTTGCTGGCACACAGTCACTCATAGTCTTTGCTTGTAATCTTTTGTATTTCTGATATATCAGTGTAGTATTACCAGCTGCATTACTGATTTTATTTATCTAGTTATTTTCTGTTTTTCTTGATTAGCTTAGCTAATTGGTTATCAATTTTGCTTATCCTCTCCAAAAAAAGGTTTTGTTTAATTGATTTTTGTTACAGTTCTTTATTCTCTATTTCATTTATTTCAACTCTAGTCTTTACTATTTATTTTCATCTTTCATTTTTAAAAGTTTTTGTTGTTGTTGTTTTGTTGCTTTTCCAGTTCCTTAAAATGCAATGTTAAGTTATTTATTTTTCACTTTTTTTTAAGATTTTTTTTTTTTTTGGTCTAATCATGAAAGAGCCCTACACATCACCCTTTTTCTTTTTTCTTATTATTTTATTTCAATGGGTACTAATGGCTATGAACCATTAGTTCCCTCTTAGGACTGCTTTTGCTGTATCCTAAAGGTTACGGAGAGTGGTGTGTTCATTATTGTGGGCTTCAATTAATCATTTGATTTCAGTTTTAATTTCTTCAATAGTTTGGAAGACATTCTGGACTAGGTTGTTTAGCTTCCACTTTTTTTTTTTTTTTTCGCTATAGGGCGCATGCGCTCGCCAGACAGACAGAGAGAGACACAGAGACAGAAAGCGAGAAATCACCCCCCAGGGGGGATGGTCACGCCGCAATCCCTTCTCCTCCATTCTCCTCTCGGGATCTTGGGCACACACGCACACGCGCCCAGCGTGAGTTTTAAGCCACTGGGTCCGGGACGTGAACCGCAGTCGACTACGTGGGAGTCCAGCGACATAGCCATTACGCTAACTGCTGGTTCCCTAGCTTCCACTTTTTTAGTGTGTATTGTTGAAGGCTTTTTCTATGCTTGATTTCAGGTTTAATTCCATTGTGGTCAGAGAAGATTCTGGGTATAGTTTCTATACTTTAAAATTTATAGGGACCAGCAGTTAGTGTAATGGCTGTGTCGCTGGACTCCCATGTAGTCGACTACAGTTTGAGTCCCAGACCTGGTGCCTTAAACTCATACTGGGCACGTGTGCATGCATGCCCAAGATCCCAAGAGGAGAATGAAGGAGAAGGGATTGTGGACCATCCTCCCAGGGGGTTGATTTCTCGTTTTCTGTCTCTCTGTCTCTCTCTGTCTGGCGAGCACACATGCCCTATAGCAAAATCCTCTCCCCCGAAAAGAAATTTATAGAGGCTTGTTTTGTGGCCTATTATGTGGTTGATCATTGAAAATATTCCATGTAGAGATGAAAAAAAGGGTATTTTGTAGTTTCTGGGTGGAATGCTTTATACATGTCCATTAGGTCCATTTGTTTATGTTATCAATTTATTCTCGTGTCTTTTTTTTTATGTTTTATCCAGATGACCTGGATCACTAGTGGTTACAGTAGGGTGTTGAAATCTCCACCAATTAGTATGTGTGTGTGTGTGTGTGTGTGTGTGTGTGTATATATATATATATATATATATACACACATATATACATATATACATATATATATACACATATACACATATATACATATATACACATATATATGTATATATATACACACACACACACACACATATATATATATATATATATATATATATATATCCCTTTATATCTAGACATCTTTCTTTTGCCTAAGTATTTATCATTGTTATATATTCTTGGTGAATTAATCCTTTTAAAACCATGGGGGCCTGCAGGTGGCATGGTGGATGGGGGCGCTGGGCTCCCACATGGCTGACTGTGGTTCGAGTCCCAGACCTGGCAGCTTGCTTTCTCACTTTCCTTCTTTCTCTCTCTCTCTTACTCTGTCCCTCTCTGGTCAACTTAAAATAAATAAATAAGTAAACAAACAAACAAATAAAAATAAAGTTCAATAAACTTAAAAAAAACATAGTGGCCTTCTTTGTCTCTTTTTACCCTTTTTATTCTAAAGACTACTTTCTCTCTTATCAATATTGCAAGCACTGCCTTTTTTGATTTCTGTTTGTATTAAACACCTTTTTGCAGCCCTTTATTTTCAATCTATGAATATCTTTGTCAATGAGGTCTTTCAGTTGGAGAGTTTAATCTTTTAACATTCAAGGTTATACTTGATATGTGTGGATTTAGCCCTTTCATTTTCTCTTTTTTCAAATTTCTACTTGTTTTGGGAACCAGCAGTTAGCGTAATGGCTATGTCGCTGGACTCCCACGTAGTCCACCGCGGTACGCGTCCCGGACCCGATGACTTAAAACTCATGCCGGGCGCATGTGCGTGCGTGCCCAAGATCCCGAGAGGAGAATGGAAGAGAAGGGATTGTGGCGTGACCATCCCCCCGGGGGATGATTTCTCGCTTTCTGTCTCTATGTCTCTCTCTGTCTGTCTGGCGAGCACAAGCGCCCTATAGCGAAAAAAAAACCTCTCCAAAAAAAAAAGTTTTTTCTACTTGTTTTATGTTCTCTTGCTTCTATTTATCTCCCTTTATTTTTCCAGTCATAGTGTTCCTTAAGTATTCCTGAAGGGCTGACCTACTTTTGGTGACTTCTTTCAGCTTTTGTTTATCTGGAAATGACTTTATTTCTCCTTACCATTTGAAGGATAATTTGTTAGGTATAGTATTCTTGGCTGAAATTGTTTTTCTCAGGGTGTTTTAAGTATTTCTCCCTAGATTTTCCTTGCCCGTAGTGTTTCTGTCGAGAGGTACACTGTTAGTCTAATGGGGTAAACTTTGTAAGTAACTTGGACTTAATCTATTATCATATTTAGAATATTGTCTTTGTCTGAATTTTATCATTTTGGCTATGAAGTGCCTTGGAGAGGATCTTCTTATGTGAAATCTATCCGGTTTCCTTTGTATTTTCTAAATTAGGATCTCTGTATGTTTTTCTAAGTTTGTCAAGTTTTCAAGTAGTATATCATGAAAAGTATTTTCTAAGCCTTTATTTATCTCTTCACCTTCTCTAAGACCTATTATGTAAATTTTCAGCTATTTAATGGTGTCTAGGATTTCTCGTACATTGCCCTCATTTTTAGTGGTTATTTTTACATTCTTCTCAATAGCTTGGACTAAGTCAGAGCTTCTTTCTTACACATGATCTAATCTGCTGTTAATACTTTTTTTTTTTTTTGGAGAGGTTTTTGCTATAGGGCGCGTGCGCTTGCCAGACAGACAGAGAGAGACATAGAGACAGAAAGCGAGAAATCACCCCCTGCGGGGGTGGTCATGCCGCAATCCCTTCTCCTCCATTCTCCTCTCAGGATCTTGGGCACACACGCACACGTGCCCGGCGTGAGTTTTAAGCCACCAGGTCAGGGACGCGAACCGCGGTGGACTACGTGGGAGTCCAGCGACATAGCCATTACGCTAACTGCTGGTTCCCTTGAGGGAGTTTTTGATTTCCTGTATTGTATTTTTTAAATCCATAAGTTCTATTTGATTCTTTTTCAGGATGTCTATGTCTTTATGGAATTTCTCTTTCAAGTCATGAAAAGACTTTCTTGTGTCCTGGGATTGGTTATCTGTTTTCTCTTGTATCTCATTGAGTTTGGTTATGATAAATATTCTGAATTATTTTTCTGACATTTCTGTAATTTCTTGTGTTTTATTGATGTGGAGTTATTGTGTTCCTTTGTGGGGAAAATATTTCCTACTTTTCTCATATTTCTTGTGACTCTGCTGTGATATTTAGACATCTGGTAATAAATTCACTTCTTACTATTTCTTTGGATAGGTTTCTGTAACTATATACACTTGCTTCCTTTTGATGTGAATTACCTCTGTGCCTATATCCTTTGACTGTGGGTGGTGAGGTATCTACAGTGGGAGTTATAAGCTCAGATTTACACAAAAGAATTTCTGTGCATTTTTGTTGGAGTGAGCATGGAGGGAGAATTCCTGCAGAGGCTCACAGTGTTCAGATGTTTGGGCTCCTATATACTCAAACCTTTCTGATTCCCATGTGGCAAAGGGCCAAGTAGAGAAGCTGGAATGTAAGATGGTAAATCCTTTAGCTGGGCAGGAGGCTTTGATGGGGAACTGGGTTCAGGTAGTCTTGCTTTCCCTCTGCTCCTTTAGCTCTCCAACTGCAGGGACTGGGGTGATGGCTCTTAAGGCAGAGGCAGCTACTCCTCCCACATATAGGCTCAGCAGCCTATTTAATGTTCTAAGATAAGGCTAAGATGTTATAAAATATACACATATGGGGAAAAGAGTTTGTGGAAGAGTGGAATCCTTCATAGTGAATGAGTCATTATGTGTTTGAAATAAACAAAAGGGAATTAGTTACTCTTCACTTAACAAGTAGTTATAAAAATAATAAGACTTCTCTTGGTATCTATTTAGCATTAGCATATTAAATTCCTTCCTAATTTGTTTGATTATTAAATTAAGAATCTATGTAGGTCAGCTGCTGGTGTGATGTTTAAAGTGGGTGGACCCCAAATGGCCAACTATGCCATTTGAGTCCAAGACCTGATGGCTTGGGAAACATATCAGGCATGTGTGTGCCCTGAATTCTGAGAGAGAATGAAGCAGAAGAGATTGTGACGTAGCCATCTTCTCTGAGTATGATTTCTCACTTTACCTCACTCTGTCTCCGTGTGTCTATCTCACATGGTGAGTGTGTCTATGTGTAGACACGTGTCTATCTACTCACATGATGAGTACATGTGCCAGATACCAAATTAAAAAAAAATCTTTTCAGTTTATTTATTTCTTCCATGAGCAAGAGAAATAGAGATAGCTAGAGTGTGAGAGAGAGAAATCCCAACAATGTCTTGATGCAGTAATCTACCTCAGGTCATAGGTATGCTCAGGTCCAGCATGTCCAGGGAAATCTCTGGGTATGAACTTGGAACCTTCCCATGGGAATTAGCCTGAAAGAGTGTCATGTTTTATTTTTGTACCACTGTCTGGCTCACAAATTCTCTAACTTATTTTAGAAAAATCTTTTATGTGATGTTAGGTCTGACTTACTCCAGAAAGTATTCATTAAAGTTGGTTCTGTGTTTTTGAGAAAAACCTAATGAACTTGTTAAAAGAGAAAGAAACTGGGGCCAGTAGGTGGCATGGTGGTTAGGGGTGCTGGACTCCCATATGGCCGACTGAGTCCTGGGTCTAGTGGCTTGCTTTCTCACTCCCCCTTCCCCCCCCCGCCTCTCTTTCACTCATTCTATCCCTGTCTGGTAAAATTAAAGTAAATAAATACATAAATAAATTTAAATAAAATAATTCTTTAAGAAACAAAGAAAAAGAAATTAATTTAATAGTAGAATATTACTGAGCAAATGTTAACACTATTTAAATTGGGCAATTGTCCCTGAACTTCTGGACAACTCCAACTAGCCTCATGGTCACATAAGTATTTAAGTCAATGGAATGGGAAAGTGACGTGTGCAGTAAAAGGGAAAGTGTTGTACGAAAAACGTAAGTGAGGGACTAGCGGTTAGCGTAATGGCTATGTCGCTGAACTCCCATGTTCGAACCGCAGTTCGAGTCCCGGACCCATTGGCTTAAACTCATGCCAGGCGCGTGTGCGTGTGTGCCTAAGGTCCGGAGAGGAGAATGGAGGAGAAGGGATTGCGGTGTGGCCATCCCCCCTTGTGGGTGATTTCTCGCTTTCTGTCTCTTTGTCTGTCTCTTTCTTTCTGGTGAGTGCAGGCGCCCTATAGCAAAAACCTCTCCAAAACATAAGTGAGAGTGAGGGAGAGAAATCATTGGTTACATTCTGAAGTTTGTCTGCATTAACATGATTTAAAAGGCGGGATGCTTGTGATTGACTGAAGCCTAGATACTGTGATTGGCTGTAACCTAGCTACCAGCTCAGAAAAACAGCCTAACATGTACAATTTGGTTTATTCATAGGAATCCAAGTATGGGAGTACAACGGCTATTTTAGGTCAAAATAGTTTAATTTCACAAACGCCAGCATTTATTTCATTAAACTCATTCAATATGTACTAAACTTACATGGGTACCTGGAATTTTTACTACATAGTGTATTAATGAACATTTAATGAAAAATAAGGATTGTGAACTTTCATGGGCTTGTGGTCACAATTTTGTAAACACATGTATGTGAGAATATTTTTGGAGAGAAATTCCAGAATTTTCAACAGATTCTCAAAGGAGCTGATTATCCCAATTCTACCTTCCCCTGTCCCTCAAAATTAGAGACTATTGCTTTCTATTGATAGCTGTATAACTAAACCAAGTGGAAATATTCGCAGAGTGAGAGACAAGAGTGAGTGTTAGGAAGATCTCCTTTTCTCACCCTCTCCACTCACCAGCCAAGAATAATTTCATAATCACATATAATTTTTTTGTTAAAAATTTGAAAATCCTTGAAAGTGGTAATATTTTTTAAGGACATACTGGATATTCTCTGGGAAATATGTTTCTACCAGAAGGTGAAGGAGTGAAAGAGATTAATGGTTGGTTGCACTCCTAAAAAAGTGGACAGGATTTTTCCAAGGGGGATTTAAGTAAAGGGAAAAAAATGGTCGTGTCCAAATTATATTAAACTTTCTCTAAACACTTGCCAAATATAGGCTAAAAACATAGGCAAATGGAGCAACAAGCAAACCAGTGAAGAGTTAGACAGGCCATGAGTAGAGATTTTGAAGCAAGAGCTATACTGCCCCTGTAACTCCAGCTGGGTTATACTTAATGATTTCCAGTTTTATATCCAAGTTCTACCATGTCACAAGATTTGTGAGGTTGGGCAAGTTATTTAAGGTATTTGTGCCTCAATTTTGTCACTTATAAGATGGGGATAATGTAATCCCATTTCACAGGGTTGTTGAGAGGATTAAATGAGTTAATTACACTTGCAAGGAGCTAAGTACCAGCCTGGTACAAAGTAAACATCGCTACTCAGAAGATTAGAGCTTTTTTCTCCTTTGTGTGCAAAGAGGATAGAGCAGCTGATCTGATGTCAAGCCCTTGTTTCTTTCTCCTGGCAGCTGAATGCACAGTGATGGGGATCCCCAGTGTGACAACAAACCTGTCTGGCTTCGGCTGTTTCATGCAGGAGCACGTGGCTGATCCTACTGCTTATGGTGAGGTTTTTCATCTTTAACCTAGCCTGTGGAGACAGATGTCAACCAACAAATTACAGGGTCTTTGCAGAGCCTAACTCTAAAGCTACCCTGATCTTTAAACTACTGTCTATTCTTGTTTAATTGAAAGGAAGCTTGGGCTGGTTCTGTAGCCTAGTGGTTAAGAGAGCTGTATCCCCATGGCCAGCCATGGTTTGAATGCTGGCCAGGCAGCTTTAACAACACCCTGAGCATGTATGTTTGTGTGTTCAAAAGCCTGACAGGAGGAAGAAATGGAGGAGAAGGGATTCCACACTCCCTCCCTCTATCTCTGTGTCTCTCTGTGGTGAGTGTTCATGCCCTTTGGCAGTTAAAAAATAGGAGACCTAATTATGTGGCCCATAGATAAGAATGCTATTAACATTAAATGCATTGGCTAAGATACCATCTGAAATAGAGTGCAAAACCTGAACAAGTCTTGCTCTTAGCTTCCCCCCACCCCAACTCTGGTTTGGCCTTCTACTTTCTTGAAGTGATATTACAATAGTCATCATTTTAGAGTATGTATATTAGTTATTACATGTGGAATACACACACACACACACACACACACACACACACTTATACATATATATATATATATATATATATATATATATATATATAATTTTTTTAAGTCCATGCTAAGTTAGCAAAAATCACTTAAATTGTTTAAGAAGGCAGGAGAATTTATCTGTCTATCCACATTGCCTACCAGCAAGAAAAGAGAACAGGATGGGTTCTGTGCCTCGCTGCCAGTTCCCTGAGTGGTTTACAGTTGCCCTTTGCCATTGTCTTCATTGAAGCCAGAGCCAAGGTTTTCAGCCAGGGCTGCATGGTGAGAACTCTGGACAGCCAACAGAGCACTAATACCCATCCCACTCTGGAGAGTGATTAGTAAGCAGCCCAGTGGAGATTCATTGATCCAGTGTATCCATGGACAGCCAGATTTTTTTCAGCAAGATCTACATTGTTGGTTGTATATTGGTGCCAATTTTAAACATCAGAAGGACATCACAGAAGAACTAAAGCCTTGGAAGAGAAAAGATAAACTTGAAGACAGCAGCTAAATCAGGGAGTGATTAATGCAAACAATGTTTGATAGAGCCAAAGAAATAATAAAGAATAGGAGATGAAATCTTTTAAGGTGAGCCCTACCTTTACCTGTACTTCGGCTTTTGTGTTCTTCAGGCATTTACATTGTTGACAGACGGTTCCGCTCTCCAGATGACTCTTGCAATCAGCTGACTCAGTTTCTCTACGGATTTTGTAAACAGTCAAGGCGCCAAAGAATTATCCAGAGGAACAGAACTGAGAGGCTCTCAGATCTTCTGGATTGGAGATACTTAGGCAGAGTAAGCAAGTTTTGAGAAACACAAACAACCACTTTAAAAAACTCCACTGGACTATAAAAGTGTTGATTCTAGTCTGAATCTGTAAAGTCAACTCAATATCATGATCGTCAAAATCTCAGTGATGTTATCATGTACTTTTTAACTTATGAGTTTGTAATGTCCTAAACCCAATTCTTCATGTCTGGTTTTAGTTCAGAATAGCAAACCCATTGGGATGTAGCACTAATATTCTAGTTATGCTAGTGTCAGTGTTTAACTTGATGTATTACAGGTATACAGAAAGATTTCACATTTCTCATGAAACATCAAGAGCAAAGTTCCTACTTTGTTTCCCTTTAGATGGTTTGATCATATTCCTAAACTACAGTGGACAGTGGGAATGATATTACTTTTTTTAAGAATAATTTTATTGGGGACCAGCAGTTGGCATAATGGCTATGTCGCTGGACTCCCACGTAGTCGACCACGGTTTGAGTCCCGGACCCAGTGGCTTACTCACGCTGGGTGCGTGTGTGTGCGTGCCCAAGATCCCGAAAGGAGAATGGAGGAGAAGGAATTGCAGAGTGGCCATCCCCCCTGGGGGATGATTTCTCACTTTCTCTCTGTCTCTCTCTGTCTTTCTGGCGAGCGCACATGCCCTATAGCAAAAACCTCTCAAAAAAAAAGAATAACTTTATCGAACTTTATTTTTATTTTTTATTTATGTTATTTATTTTAATTTGACCAGAAAAGAACAAGTGAGAGAGAGAGTGAGAGAAAGAGAGAGAAAGTGAGAAAGCAAGCTGCCAGGTCCAGGACTTGAACTGCAGTCCACTATGTGGGAATCCAGCGCCCTTAACCAACATGCCACCTGCCAGCCCTGGGAATGATACTACTTTTTAAAAATGATGAAGGCAGGAAATATTTCCATTCAATCATGAAATAAGTTTATA
Source organism: Tupaia tana (assembly GCA_026018925.1). Lineage (NCBI taxonomy): Eukaryota > Metazoa > Chordata > Mammalia > Scandentia > Tupaiidae > Tupaia > Tupaia tana. The sequence continues at coordinate 130,021,762 of JAKSZU010000006.1, read as the reverse complement.
AACACCCAGATGTTTATATATGGTAGCACTGGATGATTTAATAATAAATAAATCCACTTTGCCTTCACATACTGTATCTGCTTGCAGATTGTTGAAATTCTCCTGGCCAAATGACAAATGCTGCCAGTTGCTGAATATCTATACATACTAATGTCAGAGCGCACTACAACCTGGAGTACTATCTCTATTGCATAATGAACACAAAGAGACAAGTTTCTTTCCTAAGATCTGAAGAAAGATTTACACCTAGTTGGTTTGACTATTCAAGCCCCACCTTTTTTCCATGCCAAACTGCTTATCTGTAGAACAAATCAGTGTTTTCAGTCATCTTAGTGCTCAGTTTCAGTTCTTAGTACAGCCACTATGATTGTTCTCCAACTTTCTATAGTATTTCTTTGCCTATGCAGTGAAAAATAATGTATCCATAAACTGTCAGTTTTTCCTAATTCTCAAACTCAAGGTGCAAATATCCTGCCATTTTTATAAACACATACACGCATTTATTTATTGATTTTAGAACTGGAATAGTAACTTGGTACCTAGATCTTTCCATTTTTTAACCTGTGGATCGACTTTCTATCAATAGTACTACCAGCATGCCAGGCACCTGACATTAAGCAGAGCTTTTCCAGATAAATTCCACGTGGAACCCACATCACCACCAACGGTAAGTATTTAATGTATCGTTTATGGGTTTTGAAAGCTAAATTTTTTATGTATGATAAATTCTAACCATACCTTTAAATTTAGTACATGGCTATTACACTTTTTCATAGTACTGAATCTAAGCTAAAAATAGAGGGAGTCATCAATCAGACTATCTCAAAGCCCTTAATTCCAATTAGCTTTCTGTATAGGATGAGTAGGCAGCTAATTCCTGCAACTGGAGAGGCACCTCCTTTTTTTGAGAGAGAGAGATTTTTGCTATAGGGCTCATGTGCTCATTGGAGAGGTGGAGAAAGACAGAGAGAAAGAATGTGGGAAATCATCTCCCAGGGGAGATGGCCACACTGCAACTGTTTCTCACTCATTGGGATTTTGGTCACGAACACACATGCACCCAGCATGAATTTCAAGCCACTGGGTCCAGGACTCAAATCATTGTTGGCCATGTCCAATTCCAGTCCCTTAATCAGCACTCCTTCTGGCCCTGAGGCACCCCCCAATATTAAAATTCTCTCTGCTCTAATGCTTATGATGACTTTGTTGGACATTTATTCTTTTGGGAGCTATTGAAAAATAAACTGGTCTGTTTTAATGGTTTACTTTGCTACCCGAGGAGGTGTTTAAATATAGGATGACCCCTTGACAAGAATAGAATAAATTCATGCCCCACAAGAGGAAATGGACTGGATAAGAATTTATGATCTATTCAGCAGTGCCCACAGAGTCTTCTAAAATCCAACTAGATACTTATATTCATGAGATTATCAACGGCAACATTTGTCCTTAGAGTCACTTAGAAGGGTAAAAGGGAGGAAGTAGTATCGGGTGGCTCTGGTGGGATTTAACTCTTTCAATACTCTTTATCTGTTCAAGAGCCAAGCTTCTTTGGCTCCCTATCCACCAGGTGACAGCTTAGGTACAAGAGCCACCTTTGCTTAGTAGCTGCATGTTCCACACAAGCCAATATGTTGTGTAAATCTCCATAAACAAGCTTCTATAGGCACTGAAAGGAATATGCCCAGTTATAAGTCATCACATAAAAAGATTCTCCAGAACTAAGACTCTCCAACAAGGGGATACCACAATTGTAAATCCTTCAAATACAGATGTAATTTCCCAATCAGGTATCACATTGACCATAAACAGTTTTGCCTAATAACATTTACAATCTACCTAACCAGGTTTCCAAAGGAAAACATCTAGGAAATAAACACAATGTGAAATTACTCAAGGAAAAAGTGAAATGGTTTTCATAATCCCTCAATTTATAAATTCCAACTCTTTTATCATTCTAATAATTAGAGAGTTAATAGCTTAGCTTATAGGCATCAGTCCAGCTGATTATTATTTAGCTATAATTTGTCCATTTCTCTCCTTATTCAACAAATAAATATTGATCATCTACTCTGAGTCAGATCCCGAGTGCAGGACTCAGGTTTTGTTTTTTGTTTTTCTTTTTTTTGGTATTTCTTTCTATAAAGCATATAAACCTTGAAATGACTATACATGTATGACATGGTAATAATGCAAAAATGAACTATGTAGTGACAAATGCTATAACACTTTTACACACTTGTCACCCTATTCAAGCATATGCACTCTCAGAAGACAGAGACGATGTTTTTTCATCTTCTTTCTGTTGGTGGCATTGTGGTACCTGACATATAGTTGGTGCTCAGGATATGTTTATCATTGAGTTATCTCAGTGAGTCCTAGCTAGAAGGGAAGTACAATTAAAACCTAGTGATATTTGGTCATTAAGTGAAATGACAGCAACTGGTGGAATTTCAGGGTTAGAGAAAAGATTTGATTTCTAGGATTCTTTTAGAAGTGAATGCCCAGGGCATGTCCAGCCTGCTTCTGTCTTATAACTTTGTTGAGAAAATCCAGTTGCATAAAGACTAACAATATCAGCCATGTGTAATGTAGGAATTGAGACTAGAGGCTCTGGAGTCATCACAAATCTGGTACAAATCTTGGCTCTACCACGTACGTCCGTGTGACCTTGGGAAAGTCATTTGATCTCCCTATACATTAGTTTTCTTCTATAGATTAGAAGGACACATGTATTGGAGTGTTGTCAAAAGGTGAAATGAAATGACATATATATAGTATCTGGCCTATTTCATGCTTAATAGAGTATGGTTGGACATTTACTGAATCTCTAGAACTTGATAGTACCAGAATCAGAATGAATCCAAGTTTAATAGCACCTGAACAGACCACACAAGATATTGAATGAGATTTTTTTATTAAATATGTATGCATGTGATTTATATCATTGAAAACTAGGAAAAAGGGTTGTTATAATATTTGTGTCTGTTTTTTGTCTTTGGCAGACGGAAGGATTTAAATATCCCAGACCTTCCTCAGTACCACCTTCTCCTTCATGGTCTCAGGCCTCCAGTCCTCAAAGCAGTGACGTGGAAGATGAAAATGAGGACGAGCGATATGACGAGGAAGAGGAGGCTGAAAGGGATCGGTTAAATATCAAGTCGCCGTTTGCTCTGAGTCATGCCCCTCCTGGGAAGAAGAAACTGCATGGTGAATACAAGAACTGAGTTCCACACCTGCTGAGCCAAGTTAGCCTAGTAAGAACATAAAAGGGATGATTATTTTAAAAGGAAAAAATGCCACAAATTTTATTTTTGTCCACTACTATGTCTTACAATGAAACTTATTCTCTGCTTAAAAAATGGTGGTGATATTAATAGATAGGTGAATGGCAATTTTGCAAGTAACAATAAAAATCCAAGTTATAATCCCCAACTCTTTCCACAGTAATTTTAGGTATGAGAAGGAAAACTAAAGGGGCAAGACCAGAAGCATTTTAAAAATGTTTACTATAAATTTTCACTTACTACTGTTTATTTCTCAATTATCATCACCATAACCCTTTCCTTCATATTTATAGATTCTGTTAGGTCATCGGGAAAGTCATATTGTATTTCTCTATGTTTTTCTGTGTAAAAATGCTTCCTGACTTTCTCAACAACCCAATATACCCTACAAATCTTCAGTTTTTCCCCGCAGCGAATCCTGATGTTAACCATAAACACACATACTCATCTACATTATTTAAAAATAACTAAATATTTACTGCTTATTTTCACATTTATGTGTATCAACCATGAATTTATATTTACTTTTTGAGAGAATCAAAGTCCATAAAAGAAAAAGAAAAGCTGTCCTAAGGTTAGTCCATGGCATAGTGGTTAAGGCAGCTGGATCCCACATGGCTGACTTCGCTGTTTGGGTCTCAGACCCGGTGACATGAGAAACACACTGATCTCATGTATGCACATGCCCAAAAATCTAGAAAAGAGGGGGAAATGGAGGAGAAGGAATTGTGCCATGACTATCACCCAACGTGGAGGCTTTCTCACTTTCTCTCTCTCTCTCTCTCTCTCTTTCTCTGTATCTCTCTAGTGAGTGGCAAAAATTCTCTTTAAAGAGCTATACTAAATTCTGGTTTTGATTCATATTAATGTGTATTTGTTACACCATTTCTGAAATCTAGAATTCATGTTTAAGCCAATGAAAGAGTGATGTTACCATGTTTACTGTACTATCTAACTGTAACAGGTCTTCTGTTGTTTAAATGAACAGCCCTCTGAAAGTTGGACAGTCTTCCATAGATGATAAATTATTAAATCTAAATGACTAAATACATAAATAAAGATTTGACTTTTATTGATAATGTCTTGTTTTAAAATCTTTTAGACATTAAAATATGGTATGTGTAAAGCACCCCTCATGAATAGCATCTAATGAAGTATAACATTAAAAACTCTCTTTGAAAAATAATTAACAACCTAAAAATATAGCATCTATTTAATTATAATCAGGACAGCATCCTCAACATATTTTGTGATGTGCTTGGAGATAGAGCCAAATGATTATAATTAAACATATTTATGTTTAAAATGTAATTACATCTAAACTGGCCAAAAACTAAAATAAGAAACATTCACTCTTTGCTTGCTTTTTTCATAACTGAGTAGCCACTCACTGTGGGTTCCGTCTATGTCACAGTGAGTTGGCCTTGGTCTGCAGAGGCTAGAAAAATGTTTTGGTTTTTGCAGTGCTGGATTGTTGCAGGTAACAGTGCCAATGCTGTGGGTTCAAAAATAATGGGAAACTAATCTAGTGTTCCTATAACTTGTTTGGCTAAAAAAAAGTAGAATGTTGGATGCAAGCAAGAAGTCAGAGCAAAATGGAGGATGGTTACAAATTTATCTCATTTAGAGGTTCAGAAAGATGAGAAATAAATTACTTATAGCCTAATCCTCGAAAGATGCCCATTGATGGAACCAGAAGATGGTGTAATTGTTATGTTGCTGGACTCCCACACAGTCAATTGCAGTTCGAGTCCTGGACTCAGCAGCTTAAAACTCACACCAAGCATGTGTGCATGCATGCTCAAGATCCCGAGAGAAGAATGAAGGGGAAGGGATTGCAGTGTGGCCATCCCCCCCTGGGGAGGGGGGTGATTTCATGCTTTCTATCTCTTTCTCTCTTTCTGGTCTCTGGTGAGTGCACGTGGCCTATAGCAAAAACCTCTTTCTAAAACAAAAAAGAAAGAAAGAAAAATGCCATTGAATGCCAGTTAACCTAGCATCTGTATAGCAGCTTATAAAACTCTGCACTGCAGAGCAGAAAAAAATATGAGGTGGATTTCTACTCAGACTTATTTGCCAAAATACCACAAAGCTCTCATGATAAAAATAAGATTTGTTGTTACTCCCCATCTATGAAAATTTACCCCTAGGGATGTAGCACAACTGTGCATTCAACTGATACTCCTGACTGATAATTAAAATAAAGATATTGTCAGAGGTTAGTGTGCTTACCAGAGAGAGATGGAGAGGGAGCGGGAGAAAGCACCAATGAGGCCTGGTCACACTACAGTTACTTCTCCATCGCTCCATCCTGTTGGGATTTTGAGCACTCATGCACACAGGCTGGCGTGTTGTTCAAGATGCTGGGTCCAGGGCCGAAACTGTGTGATTGGCCATATGGGACCCAGTTCCCTTAATTACCAGGCCATGGACCAGCTCAGTCAGTAATTGTCTTTTTTTTTTTTTCTTTTTTTTTTTTTTGAGAGGTTTTCGCTATAGGGCAGGTGTACTCACCGGAAAGACAGAGAGAGACAGAGACAGAAAACGAGAAATCACCTCCTGGGGGGATGGTCATGCACAATCCCTTCTCCTCCATTCTCCTCGTGGGATCTTGGGCATGCACGCACACGTGCCCGGCGTGAGTTTAAGCCACCAGGTCCAGGACGCGAACCGTGGTTGACTACAGCAACATAGCCATTACGCTAACTGCTGGTCCCAGTAATTGGTTATTAAAAGACTCTAGAGTCACCACAAACTGGTCCAAATCTTTTCTTACTATTTATGTGTTCTTTGTCCTTGACAAGTCATGAGGCCTCTCTATCCATCAATTTTCTTCGGTAAATGGGAAGAACAAATTTATCAAAGTGTTAAGAGATTATATAGATAATGGTTTCTAGCACTAGGCACATTTCAATGCTTAATAAAGGGCATATTTAATGAATGTAACTACTGTAACTGAAAGCATGAGAAAAATGCTTCAATACAAAAAAAAAAACACTTGAAAATGGAAGTGAATTTTAGTTTTAATGAAAGAATATGGTTAGAAAAGTCTACAAATAACAAACACATGGAAATTAACTGACTCACAGCACATGGTTCTGAGAGGCATGTGTAAGGATCAGTTTCCACCCAAACTCAGCTGTCATCAGACAGCTGCTGCCACTGACTCCATCTCTCTGCTCCAGTTATTTAAGCTTTATTTTTTTAAGAGGTTTTTGCCTTAGGGCACATGCGCTCACTGGAGAGTGAGCAAGTAAGCGAGCAAGAGAGAGACAGAGACAATGAGAGGGAAAGTGAGAAATCACCCCTGAGGGGGGATGGCCATGCAGCAATCCCTTGTCCTCCATTCTCTTCCTGGGATTTTGGGCATGCATGCACACATTCAGCATGATTCTCAAACTACCAGGTACAGGACTCGAACCTTAACCATCACACTACCTCCTTGTGCAACCAGACTCCATTTCTGCTGACACCTTGATCTGGGATTTCCAGCCTCCAGAACTGTGAGAAAAAAATTTCTGTGGCTTATAAGTCAAACAGAAAATGTATTTTCCAGAGACTGGACTATATGATGTTATATTCCTAACTTCCCTTTCTCTTGATGTTATATTCCTAACTTCCCTTTCCCTTTCTCTTTCAAGATAAATAATGTAGGTCAAGGTTGATGAGCATTCATTTTTATTTATCATAATCAGGCAAAGAAGAAATGTGAGCTGGAGGCAGATTTGAACAGGCCAGGTTCTCTTCCTTTCCTATCTTCCTCTTTCAGCATCAGGAGGATGGTGTTGGGGGAAGAGGTACCTCTTTCACAACCCAGGGAAACAAAAAATAAAAAAAAAAACCAGGATAGGCCAGATAGCTTCAGGAAGGATAGGCTGCAGAGGGAGAGCAGAAGAGCAACTACACAGAACTGTACAGAAGGTGGCTGAAAATTCTCTCTCGAGTCGGGACATTCTAGTACATGTACATGCATTGAAGGAGGAAACTTCCCAATTTTAAAACACAGACAATAGAATGGAAAGGCTTTTGATCTAGGATCATTTGTTCATCTCAGTTTTTGGTTTGTTTGTTTGCTTTTAGTTGCCAGAGGGCACGTGTGGTCACCAGAGAGAGAGAGAGAAAGATACAAAGAGAGACAGAGCTAGAGAATCCCCTCCCGACCTCCTGGACAGGGAGTGATTTCACCACAGTCCCTTCTTCATTTCTCCCTCCTGCTGGGATTTTGGGTACTATGTACATGTGCCTGGAGTATTTTTCAAGCTGCCAGAGCTGGGATTCAAACCATGGTCATCCACATGGGATCTGGGCCAGCCACATCTCAGTTTTTAAAAAAGATAGAAATGGAATTGCAAAGACTCTATAACAGGGATGAGAAATTATAACAAACTAGGGAGAGGGGCCTTTGTAATGAATCATACATTTATAAGGAGGACATTCAAACAGTTAGAGTATTTATAATACTTGGAGGTACATTTTAACATCTATGGGTCATTTAGGCAGTTGTGTTTTTTAACATTTGTTTTGTTTTGTTTGTTTCATTTTCAGTTTTTCCTATAGAGACAGCAAGAGAGAGAAAGAGAGGGAAAGTGGGGAAATCACCCCTTCCCTCCAAGGTGGATGGCCATGTTGCAGGTCCTTCCCCTTCATTCTCCGCTGGAGATTTCAGGCACCCATTCACACGTGCTTGATGTATTTTTCAAGCTACTGCATCCAGGACTTGATCTGCTCAATTGACTATGTGGGATCCATCAACCTTAACCACCACACCACTAGCTGGCTCTAGACAGATTTTTAAAACTCTCTTTTAGTTTGCAACATTTGAGATTCCTCTGGCTAGTTGTCAAAAGAATTATTTCCGAAGATAGATGTTGCAAGTGTTGTTGGAATAGGCATATCATTCAAATAGCTAATATGTACCAACTGATATCTGAAGAGTAAATAATTTTCACTAAGTTGAACATCATGTATTGTCAAGCCCACTTTAAAATCCAATCATAATTAATGACAAATGCCTATTACAATGCCACATGGATTTTTTAATATGTGCATATTATTTTTGGGGGTGGAGATCATGCTACATTAACTTGAATTTAGTCTATGATTCCTTTATGAAACAAGATACAAGCAAATCTCATAAGCAGAGTTTCGATTATTTAACACAGTGAAATTTAATTTCAGTTACAGATACATTCACATAAAGATATTCTTTGGCTACTACATAATGGACATATACCGAGGACAATAAGAATGAACAATATTTTCCACTTAGGACATTTATTAGTAACAAGTCTGAATTATTTAGGTAAAAAACAATAAATATGATGGTCATACTATAATTCTGAATTAATAAATACGCTTGCTGTAGGGGTGCATATCTGTGTACACACGTGCGTGTGTGTGTATGTGTGAGGTGTATGTGCATGTATCTATAATAGATGGTATTAAACCCAAGCTGACTTTGAAAAGGAGAAAATTAAGCACAGTACCATGCACTAGGTTTTCAGATTCCTTTATGTAATGCTGTCCAATACTGCCTAAAGCCCTAGATGATTAAAATAAGTGCAGTACTCGAATCTGTTGAGTCTGTTAAGCCATCGAAAACACGTTACCTATACAAAACTGGTTTGTTCCCTTTGTGTGGCATACACAGGAGCAGAGTGTGTCGCCATCTGCTTGTTTCTCAGTAACTTTTAGATCCATATTTCCAACCTGAATACAGGAAGAGCCCCAAAGTACACAAGGGTTGCTCTCAGCTGAGGTGCTGCCGCTCACCGTCCACAAGCTCCAGCCTCTCTGGCTGTCCTCTCTCAGCACTCCAAAGTATTCTGATCACAGCACCTCTTCCCAGCCTCTCCCTCCCTCTTCTCTCTCTCTCTATTTTTAAAGAGTTATTTTATTTAACTTTATTCATTTACTTATTTTAATTTGACCAGAGATGAAGAGAGTGAAAGAGAGAGAGAAAGAGAGGGAAAGCGAGAAAGCAAGCCACCAGGTCCAAGACTCGAATCATGTTTGGCCATGTGGTAATCCAGCGCCCTTAACCACCATGCCACCTGCTGGCCCCTCTCTCTCTGTTTTTAGAGGTTTCTGCCTTAGAGTGCGTGCCTCCACCTACCTCTCCTGAATAAACTATGGAGAGCCACTCTTTTTCCCCAACATGCCATGCTTCCTCCCCCCCCTCACTCTTTGAAGATGGGACAAAGGGGAAACAGAGAGGGAGAAACTCTGCTAAGTGACAACAATATGTAAATGGGGAACAGAATGAACGCACCCACTGAGATCAAGATGGGTTCTGCCTGTAACAAAAGGAAAGAGCACTTTAGAGCGTTCAACTTTATGATTATAAATGCCCTAAGAAATTAAGACTTAAGGTGATCCAAACAGGACTTGGAGCAATGAAAGAAGCAATGGTGTTCTCAGCTAAAAACTCTACATTTCTTTTGCTTCTGAAAGAACAAAATGAGCTGTGCACGTTCCTAAGATGATGGATGGAATAAAAAGGGTCCAAGGGTCTTATCCACAGAGGTCATGTGTCACCAAGAATAGAACTGTAATTGAACATCATCTGCGAGATCTTCACCAGCTTAATAGCCCGCCTTCCAGGAATCTGGTTTTATCAAAGTTTTCTTCCCCATCTGTTAGAAAAAAATAAACATTCATTCTTTGTTTTATAAAAGGAAAAGGTAAGATAAAGAGAACCTCAGGAAATAAACATTTGGTCGCCTAAGCTATGTCAACTCGTGGACTTTGTTATTGAAAAATAAAATCAAAAAGTGTTTCGATTTGTTCCCTTTAAAAATTTCTCCCCTCAGTTTGGGACACAGTAGGGAATTTGCTTTTTGGATGTGAATATTCGTAATGAGTGAGACTGCAACATGGTATGTTTGGTAGAATCCGGCAAAGACTACATCTTCTGTTTGATAAACATGCCTCGCATCTAAAATACCCACCATTACAGCCATTCACTTGCATCAAAGTAGTATCTCTCTCTGTATCCATTAAAATGCATCTGAATTAAGAAAAAAGATAGGAACACACTTGCAAATATTCCCTTTTTAGTTATGCTAGAGTTCTGGAGAGGAGATGAAACAAAAAGAAGAGACATACACTAGCTTGATGAGATCGCAAAACTTTAGAGCACGTGGTATCACATCTAGGGTGGGGGTATGTAGGAAGTCAGATCCTAGTAGGTTTCTAGGATCCCAAAAAGAGGGTAGAAGGGCTAAACCCTAGCATGGGTTGAGAAGGAGTGGCCTGAGGCAAAATTCATCTTATTTTTTCTAGAATTATCCCTAGCTAAAACCACATGTCCTCAGTTAGTTACAATGTAATTTGAATGTCTAGATTATCTTGCAAAATGTGTTAGCAATTCAGGTTTGGATGTCTTAACCTGAAGACAATCAGGTGGCATATTTTGAATTATTGCAGATAATGGGCTGCTCTTTAAAAAATGAAGGAAACACATGTGTATGTGACATGCACACACATGCACATCCAGAAAGGCATCCCTGTACAAATTCCATGGAAAGAAACATTCACTACATAAAATAAATACCTTCTAAATAATACCCAGAGACTTTAGAATAAAAATATTAGAGGAGACTACTAATTAATATATACCATATGGGAATCTAAAACTTTTCCATCAATTTGGACTAATACAATTTTGTTTCCTTATTTCATTTTAGAGACAAACCACTTTAAAAACTTCAATAATTACATATATTCTTGGGCCAGCAGATGGCACTGAGGTCAAGCAGCTGGACCCTACATGGCTGACTATGTGGTTTGAGTCCCAGACCTGGCAGCTTGAAAAACATGCCAGACATGTATGCGTGCCTGTCCAAAATCCCAAGAGGAGAATGGAGGAGAAGGAAATGCAGCATGGTCATCCCGCTGGGAGTCTGGGGTGGGGTGGGCAGTAATAATTTCTCACTTTCTCTCTCTTTCTGTCACTGTCTGTCACACAGGTGCCCAACTTCTCAAAACAAGACTTGAAATTGATACCTACAATCACATCCTTCCCTAAAGCAGTTCATGATGATACCTCTGCTCTTTACAACGAGCTCTCCCTTATTTTTTATTGATTGCCTTCCTTCCTGGCTCTGTCTCCTCAACAATCCAATCTAAAATGTCACCCTTAACCAATTTCCATCAGAGCTCTTTTCTTGCCGACTTCAAAAATTGGTAAGTTCCAAATCTTGAATTTTAATGAATTGATACAGCACATGCTCATATGTGATTATTTAATCTTTTTTGGCCTCAGTTTTTTTTTTTTTTTTAACTCTAAGAAAATGAAGTTGGACTTAGTTCTTTTGGTTTTAAGTATTCTAAGAGAAATAAAGATTGCAATAGAAGTCAGTTCTGGGGAGCAGATATCCTGGATCCCTCATGGTGACCATGGTTTACTCCCTGACCTGACCCCATCGGTCTACAACACACCAGGTACACAGAGTGCCCAGGATGCACTGAAGGACTGGAGGACGGGGACAGCAGTAATGACCAGACCTTGTATAGGGTACTCCTCTCTCTCTTTTTCTTTTTTTCTTGAGAGATTTTTACTGCAGAGTGTATGTGTTCTCTGGAGAGACAGAGAGACAGAAAGCAAGAAATCACTCCCCAGGGGCATGGCCACACCACGATCCTTTCTCCTCCGTTCTCATCCTGGGATTTTGGGCATGTACACACATGTGTCTACTGTGAGTTTCAAGCCATCAGGTCCAGGACTCAAACCACAGTTGACCAGGTGGGAGTCCAGCTCCTTAACCACTATGCCAACTCCTGGCTCCATCTCTCTGTTTCCCATGTGTGTATGTATATGTTCTATCATGAATAAAGAAAACAATTAAAGATTGCAATAAACTATGACTTGTGAAATTTATAGAAAATTCCCCAGTCTTACCAAGGAGAGTCACTTTAATAAGAAATACATTCACTTTTTGTTTCTTGGGTTTTTGTTTCTTTGTTTTTGCCATAGGGCATGTGTACCCATTAGAGAGAGTCAGGCAGAGGGAAAGTGAGGAACCCCCCCCCCCCATACACACATCCACGAGGGATGGCCATGTCTCAATCCCTTGTCCTCCATCTTCCTCTCAGGATTTTGTGCATGTATGCACATACACCTGGCATGAGTTTCAAGCCTCCGGGTCTGGGACTCAAACTGTGGGCAGCCATGTGGGAGTTCAGAACCTTAACCACCACGCCACACACTGACCCCAATATATTGGTTTATGGAATAAACACCTCTGTGAATTTCTGGAGGAGAGCAGTGAACTCCACACAGAGTCCACAAGTAAGCAAAGCTGCTGCTCCGTCCTGCAGTTGGAAGCAGTCATGATAGACGTACCTTCTCGCAGTTTATGCAGGGAAGCCAGCAACAGGGCTGCTGCCTCTGCCAGAGTCAGCACCTGGGAATCTGGGCTTCGTCTTTCTGGAGAAACAGAAATGTGTGTGGAGGCCATTAGCATTTAAGTATCCATACAGATCATATTCTGCTCTGGTATACGACTAGAAGAATCTCTAGGAAATAGAATTTTGATCTCTTTGTGTAAGAAGATATTTATAAATGGAAACATTTCACACTTCTCTTGGAAATGACTTCCAATCAGTTATGTCGTGTTTACATATAGGATTTGGAGGGGAATTTTAAAATGTAGGCTGTGGAAAATTTCATGAAAGCAAGGACGATTAAGATAGAGTACACATGGGAACCAGCAGTTAGCGTAATGGCTATGTCGCTGGACTCCCACGTAGTCGACCGCGGTTCGCGTCTCGGACCCGGTGGCTTACAACTCACGCCGGGCGCGTGTGCGTGCGTGCCCAAGATCCCGAGAGGAGAATGGAGGAGAAGGGATTGCGGCGTGACCATCCCCCCTGGGGGGTGATTTCTCGCTTTCTGTCTCTATGTCTCTCTCTGTCTGTCTGGCGAGCGCACGCGCCCTATAGTGAAAAACCTCTCCAAAAAAAAAAAAAAAAAAAGATAGAGTACACATGAGATCATCCCTTTCGCAGCTTAAAATGAGATGTCTGGGCAGAGAGACTTAGTCGTGATCTTACTTAGTTCCTCTATAATTTCTTCACTTGTTCCTTCTAACCAGATTAGGATAATAAACTACATTCTGGGCCACATATATGAATGGAAGGCTATCTGCTAAATATTCAGCTATTTCAAATCTAAGTAAACAGAAGACAAACCATTCTGATTCAACACAGACAATGCTACTTAATTTGGAGACAACTAAGGTGGGAAAATAAATCTTCATAAAGTAAGTAAGCTTAATTATACTGCAATTTTGAAGCAAAACAAAAAATGTCTTGAGCACAACATTTTCTGCTTTTCAAAATAAGTAATTTCTTATTTTAGCATTTCAATGTAAACTTTATGAAATTTAATTGTACTATTGGTTTTTAAGCTAATGGCATGGGAAGATTTACCAAGAAAAATAATCATCCCTGGCCCCATTCTCCCCCCTCCCCCCAATTTGCTATAGGGCACATGCACTTGGGGAGTGGGGACCAGACAGAGGGAAGTTAGAAAGCACCCCTCAGCGGGATGGCCACATCTGAGTCCCTTCTCAATTCTCCCCGGATTTGGGCACACACTGCACAACCGCCCGGTGTGTTTTTCAAGCAGGATCTGGGACTCAACAGGCACAGTCAGCCCTGGGGGACCTGCCGCCTAACCAGGACACCACCCGCTGTCCCTGAGCCCCATTCTTAATGGCCTGCGCCTAAGTACTTTTGGTTTTGAACTTTCCGTTTGCTCTTTACAGTACTACACTAGAGGCATTCGCTGGAAGTTCCTAGGTTACTGTTTAAGTGGAAAGTGAGTAAGAGCCCGGCCATAAATGTGCAGGTACATTTCTAGAAGCAATTGCACAGATGGTGTAGTTCTCTCTCCCCCTCTTCAACCTGCTGAGCCGAATCCCAAGCCTAACTTGTCCCAGAATAACTAGCTCCCTGGGGACCTCTGCACACCCACGCTCAGAGGTCAGAGCGGTTCTCAGCAGCTGCGACTTAGTTAAAGCTTCGGGAGCTGCAGCGCCAGAGCCAGCCTCCTGGGGTGCCCGCCACCATCGATGCGCGGCTGGGCGTCGCGAACCCCCACCACTGGCGTTCTGTGTCCCGCCCCACTTGGACTTGTCCCCAGCCGACTGCTTCTCCCGGCGGCCCTGGAAGCGCGTCTTTCCTCTTAGGAGACGCTCGCTTTCGGCGCCAGGCAGGAACAAACAGCCCAGACCGACCCACCCTGCTCCCTTGGTCACTCACCCTGCGGTGGCCGGTCGGAGAGGTCCTTCTTCCGGCTCTGGTCGGAGATGAAGCGGCGCCCCTCTGCAAAGTTGAGACACTGGGCTCACCGCCTGCCCGGCTCGGGACAGTCAGGGCTTACACCAGAGCCACTGGGCACGTCCCCGGGCCCGGAGCGGGGGGCGGCTGCGCGCTGCGCTGTTGGGGTTGGAAGGCTGGCAAACTTCCCGTTGCCACCAGGGCGCTTTGGAGAGGAAGTCACATTAACCAGCCAGGGCAAAGTGTTCCAGGGTAACTGGAGTACCAATCGCGCCAAGGAAGAGCAGCTCTCCAGCTCCGGAGTTTTGGAGGATTTCCAACAATGAGGGAGTCTTCCCCTTCCACCGCCCTCCCTCACTCGCCCGTCTCTTTTCTTGATCAATTGAGAACGGGATGGCTTTTCTTAGGGAGCAAACTGGATACTCTTCTCCCGCTGTGGCTTTCCCCTCTCTGTTCATGAATTCATGCACCCCTAAAGTCTTTCATTACCATTGCAGGGCGGACAAAATATTTAGACTTACGTGCCCCCTTCAGGTAGAGCATAGCTTGAGGAGTCCAGTTCCTTCTCTCCAAAAGTCTCTACAACCCGGGAGAAGAGAAGAGGAGTCAATCTAACTTTGCAGCTCAGTCCTCTACTAGGGAAAAGAACAGAGAAAGAAAGGGGAGAGGGCAAAAGCAAAGTGCAGAGAATGGGCACACAGTGCACGTTATTATTATTTTTTGCATTCGATTACCTGTGGGGCTCCGTTTGAGTTTCCCAGGAAAGAAAGCACCAGGAAAAGAGCCAGCGCTATGGTTACCAGGCGTCTGAGTCCCTGCAGAAAACAATCCACCCAAGAGGATCATTTCTGTGCGGAAAGGCTGGGATACTACAAACCCCTTACTTCTCACTGGGCGTTAATATTCAGTACATGGAGAGGTTTCCCCAGTCTCAGCTGCACTAAACCCTCAGAGCCCACTTTAAAAAATGTATTAAGTATGTTATTCTCATTACCCCACTCAAATGAGAAATGAATAAGTGAATTTTATTTTTAGTAAAATCAAATAATTTCTATGTTCAAGATGTATTGTTCAAATAGCCTTTTGCCTTTAAAATGTTGATTAAATGTATCACGGGTTAAAAAGCTATAGAACTTTTTATAAACTGGGTAAAAAGTCTCAAGCAAGTAGGGCGTCTACTTACCTTCATGTTCTGTTCCCTTCCCAAATCCAGCGGTAACTGTAACTTTACCCATGAGTTTTCCAATCTTGTTTGGAACATGGGGCTTTTAAAATCTCAGTAGCAAGGACCCCTCCCCATTTGCAGTAGAATTAGGGAGTCCACAGGGACATCTTGTCAGTCTTCAAGATTGAGAGGATCCGATGACTCCTTGGGGGAGATTCAGCTGCAGGAAGTGGAGGAATGATTGATGGGAGGACATCATTTGTTTAGGGGTGACCACATCAGCCTGGAGACATTCTGAATGCATCAGATCATTTACCCGTGCCTTTCCTACTAATTGCTCAAAGCATTTTATTATTATTATTAGGGAAAACGATCAATAATTCAAGGCGGAATCGAAAGCAAAGGAAAAAAGAAAATTTGTTTTGGGTAACTAGCTATCAAGCATCATGGATAGCTAAAGGTGAATTTGACTTGTGTAGGAATGAAAAGGTTAGGGAATCTCAATGGAATTTGACATGTCTTTCACTTAATTACCCATCCGTTCAACTCTTAATATTTAACAAGGATTATCGAGTGCCTAGATCAGGAATTTTAAAGCTTTCTCTTTTCTTTCAGAAGGATTGATAATTTTTGCATATAAAATAAACTAATAGGGAAAAAAGGGAGATACAAATTTATTTAACATATACATGCATGCACTGGAACCATACAAAATATGAACTCGAAGAGGGGCCAGATGGTTGAGACTTTAAAGATTCCCTTCATAGGAAAGAGGGAAATGGGGTCACTGTAGGCAATTTTATGGGGACACTAAATGATTTTTAGGGAAATTTGAATGAGCCTGAAAGATGGACAACAGTTTTGTGACAAAATCTGTCCAGGTTTGTTTATGTTTTCCAGTGTCCCTCACGGCAATCTGAGTTTAGTTCATGAAAACATAGGGAAGGGACTGAGGATGATTATTTTCATCTTTGGTTTGAAATTCAGTAATAAGATTGAAAGCAGTTATTTCTCTTTGGCTGACTTGTCTGTAGGGAGGTGAATGAACTTTAAAGGAAGACTTCTTCCTGTACTTTGGGAGGGATACAGAGTTAAGAGGACAGTAGAGGAAGTGAGGGATCAGAAAGACATGAGGCTTCTTTAGTTCAGCATATTAAAGCATCATATATGTGTGTTTTAAATTTTGTCAGAGAGTGCATGGGCTTGTAGGGAGTTGGAGGGGGGATGAGAAAGAGAGAAAGCATTCCTGCGTGGGGAATGATCACATCACAATCCCTTCTCCTCTGTCTCTCCCTCCTTTTAGGATTTTGGGTATACATTTGCACCTGGCATGTTTTCCAGCCAGTCAGCCGTGTGGGATCCAAGCCACTTTAATCACTGCATCAGGGGCTGGCCTGAAAACCACTATTTTGGGGTATCATTTTCTGAGCTCAAACAGCTATTACAAGTCAGGCAATTCTCCTGTTAGTTCAAGGGATGTGGTCATACCCAAAAAAGACATGGTCTCTGCTTTGATCAAACTTACCTTCTACTCAGGAGAAGTACTCTGAAGTGTGGCACAGGTAAATGAGGTAATTACAGGGTGTTTTAAATTACTGAGTAAAAATAAACAAGAGGATATGATTGGGTAGGTAGTAGGTTCCTTCAGGAAAAGAAAAAATTGAAGGAAGTCTTTTGAAGGATTATGTGGTGTAGATATGGAGTAGGGTGGAAATTCGTTTTCCAGGTGTTGCAGGCAAACTAAAGAAAAGCAAAACCATCGGACAGCAGATAGCTTGGCTTGTTTGAGGAATGTGAAGGGGACCAGTGGAAGCAACATTTCCTGGGTGACAGGGACAGCACTTTGAAATAAAGTTGAAGAGGAAGAAATGGGTCAATTTATATGGAAATATGGTTTTAAGCTAAAGATAATGATAGCTTGGACTAAGGAAGTAATGGTAAGTAAATTTAGAATACATGTTGTGGTAGGAAATGTAAGGCTTGTGGATAAATAAGATATGAGAGTATGAGAAAAAATTATCAAGTATAATTCCTAGATTTTTGGCTTACACACTAGGTCAATAGTGAAGCAATTTACTGAAATTGGAGCTATTTCTTAGGGACCCAGTTAAGAGAGACAAATTAAGTTGCCTCATGGACATATTGAAATTAAAACGTGTAGTAGTGGTCCAGCCACTGTGGTGTAGCAGTAGCACAACACACTGCAGTACCGGAAGCCATATGGAGGTTCAGGGTTTGGGTCTAGATTGACCTGAGCATGGCAGGCACCCACATGTGTGCCCTTGGTCTAGGTTGACTAAAAGGCTGCATGGGACCCTGTTGAGAGTGCTTCTCTCTCTCTGGCTCATGAAATAAATACATAAGAAAGAAAGCTTTATTCATTTATTTATCTATTTATTGTAGAGAGAGATTTTTGCTATAGGGCCTATGTACTCGCCAGAGAAACAGAGAGCCAGAAAGTGATAAATTAATCCCTATGGAGGATGGCCATGCTGCAATCTCTTCTCTTCCATTCTCCTCTTGGGATTTTGGGCATGCATGCATGCACATGTACCCAGCATACGGTTTAAACCACCTGGTCCAGGACTTGAACTGTGGTCAACTACATAGGAGTCCAGTGATGTAACCATTCCATCATCTGCTGGCCTGAGAAAACTTTATTTTTTTTAAAAAAAGATTTTGGTGAACAATGAAAAACAATGAATCAAATGTATATTAGACATCCAAGAATTATAAAATAGGCAGTTGGAAATGCAAAACTCTGTAGTAGCAAAGAGATCACCAGGTTATAGATTTTTGTTGTTCTTTTTTAAATGTGGGAATGAAAGGCTTCAAGAATTCCTAGAATTTTAAGGGAGCAGAAAGATTAGAATGTAATGAGAACTCTTAAAGCCAAAAACAAAACTAAAGGAACCAACAGATGGTGTAACAGTTATGTTGCTGGACTCCTACATGGCCAAACATGGTTCGAGTCCCAGACCCAGTGGCCTGAAACTCGCAATGGGCACGTGTGTGTGGATGCCCAAAACCCCAAGAGGAGAATGGAAGAGAAGGGATTGTGGTGTGCCCATCTTCCCTGGAGGGTGATTTCTCACTTTCTGTCTCTGTCTTTCTGGCTAGTGCATATGCCCTATAGCAAAAATCTCTTTAAAAAAAGGAACTAAAAAAAGGCAGAATCAATGCTATAAAAACAAACACACTGAGGATAAGCTGCAGAAGGAGGCACAAAAAGGAGGTTGAGGTACTGTAGTCAGAAAGAAAGAAGAAACTCCAGGGACCCTGATGATGTGAAAGTCAAGAGAATATCCAGTAATATAGAGAAGGCAAGGAAGGTGAGGTCTAAGAAGTATCCACTGGATTTAGACATATGTTGGTTTTTAAGGATAGAATCAATATTGGAATGGGTTAAATAGTGAATAAGATATGAGGAAATAAAGCTATTTGTGGATGACCTTTTTGTAGAAATGTCATGGATGGGTGGAAATGAAAAGTGAGGAATTATTTATTTATTTTTAACACACGATACTTGAGTGTGCTGAGGATTCGGTATTCTTTTAGGCCTGCCAGTGACATGTGAACCCTTTCATTTTTAGAACAATTTAAAAATTCGCTAAGGTATTAATTATGGGATTGTTCATTTTGCTGGGAGGCCTTCTTCCTTGTATTGTATTTTCATGACAGATACTTGCTTTCCCAGCCTCCCTATAGGTAGAACGTGGGCATGTGACTCAGGCTTCACCACTTAGATGCATATGCTTGGATGGGGGCATCTGGAGCTGGAATAAGAAGATACCTGGTGCAGCAGTGGTTGTGATGTGAGTCTCTGAAGTGCTAGTGACAGGTTGCAGTGCCCAGGGCTGGGGGGGGTGGTGATGCCAACTCCAGTGTCCTTTATTTATTTATTGCCAGAGGGTACTTGTACTCACCAGACAGAGAGAAGCAAACCAACTCCCATTGGGTGATGTCATACAGCAATTCCTTTCCTTCATTCCCTTTTTCTATCAGATTCTGGACATGCACGCACATGTGCCAACACGTTTTCAAGCCACCCAGCTGAGACTCAAACCATGATCAGCTATGTGGGATCTGGCTGCCTTCACTGCTGTGCTGTAGGGCAGATCTTGTAGTGTTCATTTAACAAAGTCTACTTTTGCTTATATCAGCCAAGTTTGTGGAGTGCTATTGATGACAACGAAGAAACTATTGGTAAGACATATATGCTGATAGTAAAAATCAGTAAAGAAAGAAAAATTGATGATGCAGAAAAAAGAGAAGATAACAGAAAAAAGGACCAGCAGATGGTGTAATGGCTACATTGCTGGAATCCCATGTAGTTGACCATGGTTTGAGTCCAGATCTGACAACTTAAAACTCAGACCAGGCACATGTACATGCATGCCCCAGATCCCAAGAAGATAATGAGGAAAAGATATTGCAGTGTGGTCATGCCCCTGGGAGGTGATTTCTTGCTTTCTATCTCTCTGATGAGTGCATGCACCTTATAGCACAACTCTCTCTTTCTAAAAAAAAAAAAAAAAAAAAAAAAAAAAAAAGGGAGAGGGATAGGATCAAAATATATTCATATCTAAATAGCTGGCAGATACATAAGGAGATATTGAAGAAGGACATGAATACCCACCATACGCTAGGGTACCATGGATAAGAGAGATGATCTCCCCCTTATTCCATTCAGGCTGCTACAATTAAACACGGTAAAGTGGGTATCTTATAAACAACACAAATTCATTACTCTAATAATATTTTAGGATTTTAAAAAATTTGGTAGAGAGCACATGAGCTCACGGAAGAGAGACAGAAAGAGAGAGGGAAAGAGAGAGAAAGTGAGAAAACACTCCCTCCCAAGGGAGATGACTGCACTGCGATCCTTTTTCTTCCATCCTCCTCTCAGGGATTTGGGCATGCACACACACTCACCCAGTATGTTTTCAAGTCACTGGGTCCTGGATTCAACTGCACAGTCAGCCATGTGGGATCCAGTCACTTTAACCCACCGTACCATCACCTGGCCCACATTTTAGAATTTATTTTTGAACAATTGTAGCAACTACCTCAAACAAGGGATAATAAAAATAGCAAAATGCTGTATTTATGTTTTAAATAAAGTCCTAAGGTAAACTCAATTACTAGGTTATCTGGGACAAAAATTTCTTAAAAAAAAAAGGAAGATATTGGTCATTGAATAAGGATAATTATGTTGGAAAACAGGCCTCTTAAGGCTCCAAAAACTCCTCTTAAAAGTGGTATCCCTCTCGGGAACCAGCAGTTAGCGGAATGGCTATGTGGCTGGACTCCCACGTAGTCAACCGCGGTTCACGTCCCAGACCCGGTGGCTTAAGACTCACACTGGGTGCGTGTGCATGCGTGCCCAAGATCCCGAGGGGAGAATGGAGGAGAAGGGATTGCGGCGTGACCATCCCCCCTGGGGGGGGTGATTTCTCGCTTTCTGTCTCTATGTCTCTCTCTGTCTGGTGAGCGCATGTGCCCTATAGCAAAAAAACCTCTCCAAAAAAAAAAAAAAAAAGTGGTATACCTTTGGAGGAATGACTTCTACCTAGGTTATCTAACAAGTAAAATTCCTTTCTCTCCTCTTTTTACCAAAAATACATAAAGATTTTAGGAAGAGGCACAGAAAAATGAATCACCAATAAAATGTGCTTTGAACTTACAATTTTAAGGCAAAAAAATGCTTTGTTTATAATAGCGTAGCAAATGAATTCACAAGCAGATGGTTTACGTCAAAGCTGCCATTTTCAGTTTAATATGCACAACGAAGACAATGGCTTTGACATGTTGTCGATATTGTAGCCTCATCAAAAAGAATATGCCGGATGTGTTTCTTCTAAACTGATTTCCAAAGGGCAGTGGCCTACAATAAAGAAAATTACAAAACTTTAAGGATCTTTATAGGTTTAAACCAAGAGATGGGCTAAGTTATTTGGTATAATAGTTGGGCGAAACCATTAAATTGTATTCTGCTGGAAATATGACCAATCGTGGATGTTAAACAAGTTAGCTCCTAAATCCTTTTAAAAGGCATATTCAATGGAGACCATTTTTCCTTCATCACTGATGATACCTGGTTTGTTATAGTTGACTATACGTGCCTAGCCCCACAAACAGTAATTGCCAGTCACTGTGGCATTCTTTCAAACTCAGCTATTATTGTGTTCACAGGGAAAAGAGCTCCTATCTTGGATAAGATTACCTGGACAATAAGGCTATTATGCTTCCAAAGTACCCAAATTACTTTTTGATGATAGAATAGAGAGGATCTGAGTTGGTGTCAGAGGGACGAGGATATTGTTTGATCTCCTGTGTTGGCTTTGTCTCTGCAAGGACAGCATGCCTCTCAGGCCAGTTGTCTCACAACAGGTAGAAGTCATTTCTCCAAAGGGATACCACTCTTAGGAGGGACTTTCAGAGCATTAAGAAGGTCTGTTACCCAAAATAATTCTCTTTATTCGTTGACCATCTTTTTTTTTTTTTTTTTTAAGAGGTTTTTGTCCTAGGGCACGTGAGCTCCCCAGAGAGAGAGAGAAAGACAGAGAGGGGAAAGTGAGAAACCACTCCCCCAAGGGCCTGGCCATGCCGCAATTCCTTCCCCGCCGTTCTTTTCCTGGGATCTTGGGCACGCACACACATGCGTGATTTTCAAGTCACAGGCTCTGGAACTTGAATGACAGTCAGCCATGTGGGAGTCCAGCGATGTAACTGCTCCGCCATCTTCTGGCCCTAGACTGATGTCTTTATCCAGTCTTCCTTTTACTTCAGGCTTTGATTCCCAACACAACCTGGGTTAGATAATGTAATTATCCTCTGTTCATAAACCCCTCTGATCGTTTCTCCAGAACTATATGTAGGGGGCAGGAGAAAAGAATATGAAGATATTGGTTTTCTGAGACAAGTTAAGAAACGTACTCTTGGGGAAGTTTGGAGTAAAGAGAAACAGAGAATGCTAAAGTTGCTCTATTTCATACTGTTATCTGGATTAGAGTATTTAACACTCACTTCCAAAACGACCCAATGTGCTGTGTATGTACAGCTGCCATCACGAGACAGCAGCTCATAGTATAGAGCTGCCGCTGGGGGACTGGTACATTACGTGAGAGCAGCACAAAGATACGGGACAAGCAGAGCAAAAAGGTTTTGGATTATGATGCAAGCCTTAAAATACTAACAGGTTTTTGAAAATGTTGTCTTATATTGTAAGTTCATAACTATAAACAATGCAGTAATTCTGTAATGTCTATTAGGTTGGACACTGTCATCAGGTGTAATGATCAAATTAGACGGTGGAGCAGTCACTGGTTCTAATTCTTTTTTTCCTTAAGAGATTTTTTTTTTTTTTTTTTTTTTTTGTCTTAGGGAGTGTGCACTTGCCAGAAAGAGAGACAGAGACAGTGAGAGGAAAAGTTAGAAATCACCTCCCAGGGGGGATGGCTGTGCTGCAATCCCTTCTCCTCTAATTTCCTCCTGAGATTTTGGGCTTGCACACATGTGCCTGGCGTTTCAAGTTACTGGGTCCAGGACTTGAACCTCAGTTGGACATGTGGGAGTCCAGTGATATAACTGCTATGCTACCTACTAGTCCCAGTGCTCCTAATTCTAGTTTAGGTCCTTGGGTCAGAAATCATTTTAAGCAAAAAAAACAAAACACAAACAAAAAAAAGCCCTAAAAAAAGTATTTGTATAATACTTTATAGTTGACAAAGACCTTTTACATTAAAAAAAAAAATTTTTTTTTTTTTTATGAGGATTTTGCCTTTGGGTGCGTGCACTCCCTGGAGAGAAAGAGAAAGTGAGAGGGAAAGTGAGAAATTACCCATCAGGAAGAGATGACCATGTTGCAATCCCTTCTCCTCCATTCTCCTGGGATCTTGGGCACTCATACACACGTGCCTAGCCTGGGTTTCAAGTCACTGGGTCTGAGATTCGAACTTTTGTTGGCCATGTGGTAGTCTGGTGATGTAACCACTATGCCATCTGCTGGCCCCTTTACATCCATTTTAAAACTCAATCTTCATAATAGTCATGTAGTAGATACTGGGTTCTACCGAGGAGCAGACTCAGATATTGACCTGACATGACACTAAGTGAAAGAGTGTTTTATCACCAAGACCAGCACTCCGACTGCCACAGAGCTCAGAGTTGCCTCATGGGATCAAACATCACATCAGAAGGTTCTTCTCTAAGGATGAGGCAATTATTCTTTATTACCAGCACTGTTTCATAATATAGGGGATGGTTATGCTAGTGACCTCTCATGCTGCTTGGTATTTTTTCTGACTTTCGTCACTTAGGGTGTTTTCATTTTGTAGTTTTTTCCTTGCAGCAGATACTTCATAAAAGGAACTCAAGTTACAAAATTGCCATCTTGAAAAAGAAAAGCAGAACTTCCCTTTTCATTTCCTGTTGGAATGGAAAACAGAATCAGGGATTCACACCAGCCTCAAAACTTAGCTGTAGCTTCAGGGTCTCCTCAGCAGTTCCCTTTCTCTAGTGATGATGGGCAGTCCTGATTCCTGCTCTGGCCACTGACAAGCTGTTGGGTCAGTTTCTCAAGTCCTAAGCAATGTGATGCAGAAAGGTGGACTTCTGCAAGGGCCAGGTCATTAGATTCAACTTGGTGGCTGATGGAAGCCATGTGTTTCATGAGTCTGATTTTAACAGAGAGGGGACAGCATCAGAAGAGCTAGAATTAACTTTCATTCATTCAGCATTTACAGCCAGAAATAAAAATGTGAATGAAAAGAGACTTTGAACCTTAGGAATTTTTTCCTCAAGTAAATATGGAACAAATCCAAGTTCTGTGAGAGGACAAGAAAATGATCAGCTGTTTGGCCTAATGGGCTAAGAAAAGTATAAAAGAAGTAATACTTCTTTATTTTCAAGTTTTATTTATTCCATAAGTGAGAGGATCCTCATGAGGATCCTGATGCCATCCCCTAGCTTCGATCACGGGCACATACGCACCATTTACTCAGGAAGGTTACCTAGGTGTGAACTGGTAACCTTCTCGTATGCGTCTGCCTCACAGTGTCACACTACAGCTGTGCCACTGTCCGGCTCTAGACGTTGACAGTTCAATTAGTCCTTGAGAGCGGAGTAGAAGCACGGTGGTGGAAAGCCATGTGAGTGAGTCTGCAAGGAATTTCAGGCACCCAACTTCTGTGTCCAGCCCTCTAATATAGATACAGGTAGCAGTACAGGTTGGGACCTTTTAGCACAGGACAAGATTAGAGACGTACATTGCATATGTAATAATAGTTCACAATCCAATTGACCGACAATAGTGGAAACTTGGTTTAATTACTGGATTCAAATAAATGCCTACTGTGCACCTTGAGTGGAAGACTTGGCCAGTGGTTCTTGGCTTTAACAAAGTTTATGATCAAAATACTGTAGATGTTAAGTGGTTTTGTTTGGGTAACAAGTACTTCAGTATTGTATATTTCTTCCACTTGGAGGGAAAAAAATAAAGTCCTCCACTAATTTCTAAATTCACTGTGTACTTTTCAAGTTTTGCAATTAATGGTGGTAATCAGCAGTTTCCAGTAAATTACAACCACCTATAGCAACAGAAATTATGTAGCAGGTTTCTGAATATACAGTGACAATTCCGAATTGTCATGATAAAAACACTAAAAATCTGCAGTAAGTTGAAAACATATATAGAGCTGGGAAAAAAAATCACATCTCAGGATAAAACTCCCAGAGTTAAGGCTTATATCTTTTTTTCCTCCAAAGACACACTCTGAAAATGCAAATCAATTATAGAGTCAAAGACTGGATAGTCCTAGTAACTACTGACTAGGAAAAAAAATGAGAGGTAAAGATGCCTGGACCACAAATTATTCTCTCACCATTTGTTTGCAATGCAACTCAGGATGAGTTATTTGGAAGTAAGGCTAGGAATTCACCAGTAATGTTAGTCACAAACTCTTCATGGTCTCCCATACCCAGCACAGGACTTTCTAGTATTTAAGAGGTCTTCAGAGTATGTCTATGGAATAACCAATAGTTAGATCTTTTTTTTTTTTTTTTTTTTTTTTTTAGTTTTTTAGTGCATACCACACTTTATTTTTTCTTTAATTTAGTTAGACGATCTTAAGAGTCTGATTTTGTAAAACAGCATATTGTCTAAGGAAAGCGACATTTTTTTTTTTTTTTTGAAGTTTCCAAAATTAAGAACAATTTTACTGGGGCCAGCAGATGGCGTGGAGGTTAAAGGTGCTGGCCTCCCAGAAAGCCAACCGCAGTTTGAGTCCTAGACCTGGCGGCTTGCTTTCTTGCTTTCCCTCTCTCTCACACTCTGTCCCACTCTGGTCAAATTAAAATAAACACATGAATAAAGTTAAACAATTCTTAAAAAAAAAAAGAAAGATTTTACTTACTTGAAGTCTGTTTGCATTTATAATTACATTTAAACAATATGGAAATGAAAGAAGACCATTAAAAAAATTTTAATTTAAGAGAAGATGATTTTATAAGTGAGAAGACAATTGTATTTAAAGCTGATTTTGAAAAAATAAAGGAGGCAGTGGACTCCCTGGTATGAACAACTCCCTTGTTCAAGAAGAGCTGGACTCCACACGATGACTAGGATTTGAGTCACTAGCACAGTCAGCCAGAAACGTGCTGGGCACATAAATGCATGCCCGAGGTCTGGCAGGCTGGAGGACTGGAGGACTTGAGGAAGAGGATCATGGTATGACTGGAACCGACAGAGGGTGTTCAGCTCAGATTCCCTCTCTCTCACATGTGCACAGTTGTACTTTATCATTAACAAAGGATATAAAACTTAAAAAAAATATGAGGTGGGTTATTTTGCAATGATAAAATAATTTCTAGAATTTTATAATAAAGATACATCTGACCACCAATTAATAAAAAAGTACCCTTTATTGAGAGGAAAGACAAATGTATTTACAATATTCAATTGTTAGATCATATAACCTGACCGTGAGACTTCTTAAAGCAGCAGTATTTCAGGAATTACAATTTATAAGAGGGAAAAACATTCCAAGTATGTTTCTGTTACAGAAAATACATTTAAACACAGGGCAGAAACACTTAAGGCTAAGGAGTATTAGACCTTTTCCTCCATCTCTGTAGAAAGAATCAAAGTACAGTTTTGTCACAAAGACAGAAGGCTGTTTTGTAAAGGAAGAAACGATAGGATGTACAGAGCTTTTCTTCAGAAGACTAGTATGTTTAAAAACAGAGCCTCATGGGGGTTCTGAAACAAGACATATATGATGCTGCCAAGCAGTCTCAAATGGACATGTGATATTAACTGCAGACTCATTTAAAACTGAAAACTGCTCTAGCCTCTCATTCTTACTAAGGTCTGGGAGATTATCAAATCCTTTTAAGTTCAACAATGCTTTCTGACATGATTGCTGAAAAAGGGAACTCTGTTACACTGCAAAGAACATTTTAATAGAAATCCATGTCTACAAAGGAATTAAATAATATGGATGTTCCTTAGATGAACAGATACTGTTCTTTCTCTAAAAACGTAGCATTTCTCTAGCCACTGTAAATAATACAGGTCAGTCAAAAAATATGTGTAACAGAGTTCTACAGGGCACCTTACATAAGTCAATCCTCAAGGTATGTATATTTGACACTCTCCAAATGAAGATACTACTTTTTTGAAGAACATTAGACACAACACTAGGTCTCTTATTATTCCATGAACTATTGAGGTAGGAGTCTCCATTTGTCAATATTATCGTATTTTTCACAGATTATATCATATTTTAAATGCAAGTACCAAAAAAGACAGTAATCCACAAGACTGAACCATTACACTTTCTACCAAGTCTTTCTTTCTTTAGGTGAGCAAGGTGGGATGTTCTCTGTGCATCAAGATTTAACTGAAAATAACATAAGCTGTAATATATCTTGTAGACATGTTTGTAAATAAATACTACAAATTTCAATTATAATTTTATGCATTAAAAAGCGTTGCAACTGTTAGAAAAAGTAAGTAGTGCAATCAGTAGTGGTAAAACAAATAGCACTATGGCTGTTGAAATCTGTTCCTACATTTACCACAAAGCTGACACCCTGGGAAACTAAAACAACTGCCGTTTCCTACTGTCAGTCAGTAATGGCAGGAAAAAAAGCAACACACTCATTATTGTTTTAGTGTCATGTTTTTAAGAAACTATAGCCAGTTTTTAACTACAGTAAAATAACATCAGCATGTGAACTCAGGTATTTTGTCTGCTAACTCAAGATGAATATGAAGCGTATGTCTATAACTCATACTGATTTGTGTATGTTATGAAAAAGCTGAAAAGAAGGGAAAACTCAGATGAAATGAATAGCCTTTAAAAAAGTCGTAAGTTTAACCTTTTAATATGTTACATGCCTTAAAGAAGACATTACAAGAAGTTATTTAATTTATGAAAAACAAATTAATAAACCACTAACATTAAAAAAATAAAAACTACGACATAATATGGGAAAACCCATTTGGTTTTGCATCATTCAGTATTTTAACTAAGACTATTCAATAACACAAGCCATGTAACAGACTACTTCATGGTCACGAATGCTTTTTGTTAAATGTTTCCATGTAATGACTGACACAGACAGATATACAGGAGGTCAGACTCCCAGTATGAGCATTTCTAGAGTGTAACTGCTAACCAAAAAAGAGCTGAGTCAGCTATCATCGTTTAGGGACTAAAAAGCTAGTAAAAAATGACCTTTGCTTATTCCAACAAAGAATATCTACTTCATATTTTTATCTGGCTTTAAAATATTAAGATTCAGAAGAACCACAAAAGTTTTAACTACAGGTTTACAAAAAGTGATTTGTACATCAAAACGGTGTTTTCCTTGCTTTTAACACATCAAAAAGACATAATCCAATCTAACTCATGCATCACTTTCAGAGACAGTGCAACTGGAAATATTTTTGTCATTGCAGTGGACATTTCTAAAAAGCAAATGCCTACGCGTGCTCCTGAACCCTCACGTGAAAAGAGACAGGCGTCACATTTTCTAAAGATGGCTGTGTTTAGCACACTGTGGAAAAACAATAAAAATAGCCTTCAAGTTTCAATTTGAATTGTAACATGGATTTCAATTCCCTCAGTTTGCTTGATGGCTTCTCAGATCACTGGATTAGAAGCCTGTTTTCATTGCTTCTTTGCTAATTGCTGTTGGTACTTTGGAGGCTATAAGTTTTAAACTTCTGTAAAGAACATGATAAGCTATTTCTGGTAATTTAATTTTGTGCTGAATATTCTTCAAAGGATTTTTATAAATAATACAATATTTTAAATGAGTCTTCAAATTCACTTGTTGTTATACCATATTGTTGCTTTCTCCAACTTTATCTACAAACTGTAAGGAAAAGAAGAACACATAATTAAACAAAGCCTATAGCATTATAAACATTTTAGCAACATTTTAGATGTTAATTTAAAAACCCAGCTTTACAAGTAGATTCGTGGAAATTTAAGATATGACTGACGATGATTAATCCAGTACTACTCACCACCATTTTCTGACACATAAATGTGTATCATTTTTTTTCTAAAAGTTGTTTTTGCATGACATGTTAATACATATGAATTGAAGGGTGCAACATGAAAAATGCAATACAATGAGTAAAAAAATTGTAAAAAATGAAGTT
Organism: Tupaia tana; assembly: GCA_026018925.1. Classification (NCBI taxonomy): domain Eukaryota; kingdom Metazoa; phylum Chordata; class Mammalia; order Scandentia; family Tupaiidae; genus Tupaia; species Tupaia tana. The sequence goes on along the minus strand of JAKSZU010000006.1, from coordinate 129,992,346 downwards.
AACATTGCTAGCTTAACAACAAAAAACAAAAACAAAACCAAAAAACTGAAAATGTCAGCCATTCATGCATTAATGAACCCAATAAGATATTTCAACTGACCATTACTGTGGATCTCTTCGGGGCCTATGTAGTCTTTGAACAAACAGATTTAACTCCATTAAGTTCAATAATTAACAACGGCTATTGACTAAAAATACTTTAAATGTGTATTTTGGACTTCAGACTGAAAGTGGCAATGACATTAAAAATAGATTTAATGATGCAAGCATGAATTTATAATTACTAAATATAAATTTTATCACACATTAACATACATGGTTATTTACTTTTGGTTACTCCACCCCCAGTATAAAGCAGTTTGCTTTCTTGGCATTGCAGATGATGATGCAAATATTAAAGTATATAACTAGTGGTGCTAGTAAAAGTTATATAACTCAGTGGTTTTACACAATCAAATTTTAGCAATCGTCTAGCCATTTCTTTCATTTCACTATTCCACATACTTTACAGAAGCATTTATCATAATAAAGTAATAATGATAGAAAACTGTTGTGTTAAGTGTCTACTTATGCAAATAATGGAGACTCCTTAAGCTCCTAAGGACACAAATGATATTTACAACTCTATAGCCACAAATTTCAGTAAATTCAAAAACCATTCTAAGTATAAAAAACATTGACTACTGTATGAGTTTGGTGATTAATGCAAATGAAGTCAGGATATACTCCTATAAGCCTAGGTTCCAACATTTTATATTATCATAAATAGGTGACTCGCACCCTGAAACTAAAAATTGCTCTTAAAAGTATTCTGGATTTGTTATAATTTTAAGGTAAATATAAGTCGAGAGAAAGCACAACATTCTCTCCTTGAAGGTAAATTCAGATATTTAGGTTGTCTTGCTATAAATTTCAATTTCCAACTCTAAATTAACATGGGGATGGAAATGCAATTAGGCTTATAGTGGTATTTAATTTTCTGTTGGTAAGCCACCTTTCAGCTCTTTGAGAATTCAGGAAATGCTATGGACCTTCTTTCTGAACAACTATAAAAAAATCAGACAACAACCTGAGGAAGCTAATGGACTCCTCAGATTTAATTAGAACTTACGGTTTTTAAAATCTGCTTTTAAAGCCAATTTGTCCTAGTTGTTTAAGAGAGACTTGTAACTATGAAACCAAAGAAGGATGCGCATCTAGGTTACTTCTGACATGGGTCAGATTGAGAGCTAAGAGGATTGTCCCCAAGGTATCTGAAATTCCAGATTACCCAGATTCTCAAGAATTTAAGGATTTCATTTAGCTTTGAAACTTAAAGGGGGTAGGATAAAAAAAAAAAAAAAAAAAAGTTACTTGGATGACTTGAAATCGACCAAGTTCCCTGAGGTCAACAAAATGCAATCTTTCATTCATTCATTCACCTGGCAAAATGTGTTGAGCTTCCATTATGTCAGGGATTGTGTTGGGCACAGGGGGTAAAGCAATGCCTAAAATACAGCCCGTGTCTGCCCCAGGGGACTGTAAAGTTCATGTGGAAGCCTCTGTCTTGACCATTAAAATGGAGGTGGAGGTGAATGTTATGGCAGAGGTATGCACAGGGCTGCTGAGAAGCACATCTTGAGCTAGCCATGGGGAGTTGGGAAAGCTTTTTCTAAGGAGGAATAAATGAGGTGAATCCTGAAAGGCCTTCTGAGCTTCCATGAAGAGATACCACTGCCTTCAAGTAGGCAATTTAGTACCAAACATTTAGTGAAGGAATATTAAATGATGGGAAGAAACTTACTGTCAGTTTTTAGAACGCTCTCTTTAACCTTCATTATCTAAGTGCTTTTATCAAGGTGGAAACCAAGGCCCACTTTGGAGAAACAGACTTGACAAGACTGTTCAAACTGTGGACAGAGCTGGGAACAGAATCTTATCATCTGACTCAGTAATAGTACTTTATTGAACCATCTCGATCTATTCAATTTGGTGACACAGTCTGGAGGAATATTTGCAAGAAATAATGGTTTCCTTTTTATATCACTGCTTCTGAAATTAGGGAGCTACTAGCAAATTGAAAAGTCCCTTCAACTCTCAAAGAGAAAGGCAACAAAGCAGATCAATCCAAGAAACATTAAAAAAATAGAGAACAATATTAAAAATGGATACAGTGAAACAAAATTTCAGGTTTCACAGGTTTAGTAATGACCATCTCCTAATATGCATGGCAACCAGAACCCATGTGATTTAATAAATAATGATCCTCAATTACTCAATCATGAATCAATTAGACAAAATTCAAAAAGTAAATAAAACCAAAGGATATTTGGATGCTTTATAAAAATACTGCTAAACCCATGACTACTTACTGATCTAATTCCAGGCAAATTTAAAAGGGATCCAAGAACTGGCACTCTTCTAATAAAGCCAATGACAACAGGAAAGAAGCCCCTGGAGGAGAAAAGAAGGTTCTTAAAACTTACACATTTTCTATGACACAATGAACAGTTGATCAAGTAAAATGTTCAAAAGTTTCAGAGACGTCAGTCTTGGAATTAGGAGTTATTACTAACATAATTGAAAATTCTGTGATTATTGGTAAAAATGTGAGAAAAGTGAATGAGGCTTAGTGATACTATATACTCAGACGCAGAAGTTATCTCAGCTGAACTGCTGAAGATTTCCTAATTACAGTGAGTAGTGTGATATGAAACAGATCAGAAGAAGGGAGTTGTACACAGCCAGGAAAATACTAATAGCTATCATTTACAGAATACATACTAAGTGCTAACACTTAGTTAATGCTGAGAGATTACCTGTCAGATGGTAATCCTTACATTAAGTCTTGTTTTTTGGTAGAAACACAAGCCCACAAAGATTACATAAACTACTGCTATAGAGGTAGCTTAGCTGATCCACAATCAATTTTAACATTAGAAGTAATAATTTACTGAAAGAAATGAGATAAAAATAAGAAAGGAGAAAAGGAAATAATTTATTGAAAAACGAACAAGGAAATAAACTTTTCCTGAGTCTTAAAACTAAGAACATACAGAAGAAAATACATTAAGAAATAGAATTCAGGAATTATGTAGTATGATATCATTTTGAATCTGCAGGAAGTCAAAGTGTAAGGACTAAAAGAAGATTTAAATAAAAAGTAGACTTTTTAAATTAGAGAAAGAGATCTTACATTGATGTTATATGTACATGCTTTAAAAAACTACAATTGTTTTCTAGTAGTACTAAATTCAAAAGGCTCATTTTTTTTTTTTTTTTTTGGAGAGGTTTTTTGCTATAGGGCGCATGCGCTCGCCAGACAGACAGAGAGAGACATAGAGACAGAAAGCGAGAAATCACCCCCCAGGGGGGATGGTCATGCCACAATCCCTTCTCCTCCATTCTCCTCTCGGGATCTTGGGCACGCACGCACACGCGCCCGGCGTGAGTTGTAAGCCACCAGGTCCGAGACACGAACCGCGGTCGACTACGTGGGAGTCCAGCGACATAGCCATTACGCTAACTGCTGGTTCCCCAAAAGGCTCATTTTTTAAAGTACTTTTTTAAATACAAAAAAGTATGATTTTAAATGCTATTTTTTAGGATTACAAATATCTAAAAAATTATCCAAAGCCCCTTGATGCTACATCTCTAGCTAAGAATATATCATAACAAAACCCAACAAGAGAAACTGGTATTTGTGATGTAAGACTTTCCATTCTTTATTTATCTCAAAGATAAGCTTTGTCTTTTAACCATTCCCCCTTACTAAAATTCCTGCATAATTTAAAAATCCAATGATTTTTCTTTTATAGTCCTTAAAGTGCTTAGGTTTTTTGCTGTAAGATACACCTGATATGATGAACTGTTATTCACTCTTCTCTCCCAATCTGTATGATCCATATTCCTAGTTCCTCTCCAACCTCTTAGTTTGTGTGTTTCTTTCTCCACTTACCCTAAGAGTGTTTCAAAATTCCATCCTTATCACTCTATCCTCTGTACTTTTATCAACATCCTCTAAACTGGCTTCCTTGCCTCTGATTTTTCTCTTTTCAGTACACATGTTATCCTCATAAAATACCTACCTGGTTATATCACTTTGGCTTAACAATTTTTGTGGCTCTCCCTTTCTCAAACATTGTTTCCTAGTAAAAATTTGGTTATAGGACGAAGTATACTTTTATTCTTTCTTTCTTTCCTTTTTTTTTTTTTTAAGAGAGAATTTTGCTATAGGGCGCATGTGCTAGCTGGAGAGATGGAGAGACAGAAAGCAAGAAATCACCCCCCCCCCACCCCTTGGGGACGGCTATGCCTCAATCCCTTCTCCTCCATTCTCCTCTTGGAATTTTGGGGGTGCACACACAAGTGTCCAGTATGAGTTTTAAATCGCTGGGTCTGTGACTCAAAATGTGGTTGACTATGCAGGAGTCCAGCAACGTAACCACTATGCTATCTGCTGATCCAAGTATACATTTCTTAAGAAATCATTCAAAGAAAGTTTGCAACCTGGTTCCAAACTTCCTTTCCAGGGGCCACACAGTGGTGCAGTGGTAAGCAACTGTACTCACATGAGAAAGGTCCTATGGGAACCAGCAGTTAGCGTAATGGCTATGTCGCTGGACTCCCACGTAGTCGACCGCGGTTCGCGTCCCTTACCCGGTGGCTTAAAACTCACGCCAGGTGCGTGTGCGTGCATGCCCAAGATCCCCAGAGGAGAATCGAGGAGAAGGGATTGCGGCGTGACCATCCCCCCTGGGGGGTGATTTCTCGCTTTCTGTCTCTATGTCTCTCTCTCTGTCTGTGTGGCGAGCGCATGTGCCCTATAGTGAAAACTTCTCAAAAAAAAAAAAAAAAAAAAAAAGGTCCTATGACCCGTATCCTGGGAACTCTCTGAACATGCTGGGAGTGCTCAAGATTCAGGACAGCTGAGACGGAATGTATTGTAGCATGAAGGCCCTGTTGGGAGTGCTTCCCTCACATGGAATAAAAGAACTTAAAGAAAAAAATCAAACGTTCAGCCTCACTGCCAACCATTTCTTTCCATTTATCCCATGCTCTCATTCTATCAGAATGATCATTCTCTTAGAGCAAACAGACCCTGTCTGTTCCTTTGGTCTAGTCAAACATCCTTCTCTTTCTCATTTATAGAATGAATTCTTACCCATTCTTTCAGGTCTAGTTTTCAGTTAACATTTCTTACCTCTCCCTAGATTTAATTCCTTCCGTAATTATGCTCCTATAATATTTCGTATATACATCATTAACAATATTATGACTGTATCTTCACTGGTATATTTATAGTCTATTTCCATTACTGAAACTGAGATATTTCCTAAAGTAGTTTTGCCACTTAAATCACTTTTATCTTCTAAGGGTAATTTGTTGCCTGGTAGATTGAGGACAAAAAGGAACCAGCAGTTAGCATAATGGCTATGTCGCTGGACTCCCACGTAGTCAACCGCGGTTCACGTAGTCAACCGCGGTTCACGTCCCGGACCCGGTGGCTTAAAAGTCACACCGGGCACGTGTGCATGCGTACCCAAGATCCCGAGAGGAGAATGGAGGAGAAGAGATTGCGGCGTGGCCACCCCCCCTGGGGGGTGATTTCTCGCTTTCTGTCTCTCTGTCTGTCTGGCGAGCGCACACGCCCTATAGCAAAAAACCTCTCCCTCCATCCCCCCAAAAAAATAAAGACAAAAAAAAACATGCATTTCTTGAATAAACAATTAAGACAACTTTACTTGAAGGTATTTTCCCTTATGCACACTATTGTCTATTTACTTGCTAACTGGCATTTGCAAAATATTAACTGATTGAAATTTCCCACAGTACATGTGGTACAGAATTTTCTAATATGTGTATATATATACCTATGCACTAAATCAACTGTCAATCGGCAGTACCATAAAGTACTAGGTTCTGCGTAGTACCAGGTCACTGGAAAAGTCACAACACATTTTTGCATAGAGATACAGGAAAATATGTCATGTTTCTGATAACCTATAAAAGATCAATCAATCACTGTCTAGTTTGTGAAAAGATAAAGAATGCCTCAATATGGCAGCAAAATAAATTCTACTGTATTGAAAATACTTTATAAGATAATTTATATTCTTACTTAGCCAATCATTTGTATTTGATGAACTTTTTTATAGTGTATTGATCTAACTAATAAAAGATTCACTCTAGATAAAAACCCATTTAAGGAAGTTATTTTCTTATTCTTACAGATGCAAATATCTGGGTTTCTGTAATACTGGTTTATTGAAAATGAAAATAAAATGATTGTCTTACCTGAACAAAAGAAAGAATCCATAAATTTCGAAGATCATGCCTATCAAAGGCCACCCAATAAGGACTACAAACACACCACCAAGAAAAAATCCTGTAGCTTTCATTTTATGTTTTTGGAAGAAGAATCTGAATGTTCTTTCTAAACCTATTACAAAAGCCAAGCCAGCCACAAATAAAACCTAGAAGAGAAAGAAAATGCAACATAGAAAAAGTAGTTAATCATACTATCTACATTTGAAAAGTAAGGTCAAAGCTAAATATTCAAAAAAGCTTTTGTTTGGCATTTCATGTGGGCAACTGGCCAGAGAGACCTGCAATGCACAACCAAGCAGAACCAAGCAGTGAGTTAAGCAAGTTAAAGTTGTAGTTGTGTCCCACTTGTCTCGTTCCTCTTCTATCTTGAGTAAAAGGAGAAAAAAACACGATTAGAGGTCACCAAGGGGCATGTATGTTTGCAGTAGTTTCCCCTGTTTTAGCTGGATGGAGACAGCTTAGTCAAGCAGATGAACTGGCAAGGCATGAAAGAGGAAAGCTGCCTGTAAATAAGTCACCCAAAGGTACTCCTCCTGGCTCTGAAACATGTATTGTGGGCTATAGGGGTTTCCAAGGATGGGAGAAATACTGACAAGTGGACTGAAGCAAGTTGACTAAAGAACGAACAATAAAAAGCCAGGAAGAAGATTCTAGCTTTGCTAATTCCAGAATATCCGGTGGTAGCAAAAATAAATATACAATCACCTGTTTTTAAGTATATATACATTTTATATATTTTCTGACTACAGACAAGAAATAGTGTTCCTTTAAAAGCTTGCCTTTTTCCATGTTTTATTTCCAATTATTTGGCCTACTCCATTAACTTTATTTAGTAAAAAATACTTCAGACAAATATATATTTAGCCTAATAGTTAAACTTCATATTCTGGGATACCAATGCTATTTATATTTACATTTATTAAAACATCAGTTTAAAAAACTTTTGTTATTTTTTTCTTGTTTTCAATAATAGTAATGAGTATATATGCTTCAAAAGACATGTAATCATTATTTGGTGACTTTATGGCCTTCTTAGAAGGGTATTATTTACTTCTAGAACTCCTGCATATCCCTCTGCCCCATAGACAGGATAGCACATATTCCAAATAAGTAATATATACTCCTTTTTAGGTAAGTCAACTATTAACACAGAGATAACACATTTTTAAAAGGTTTATAAAAGTCTGTTTATCTTATGCAGTTGAATTAAATGTGAAGTCTCAGAGGTTTAAAATCAAAACATCTGAAAAAATTTACCAAGACAGGGACTATCAACTCATTTATTTTGAACTCCTATTTAGAGGTAGTCTTCATTTAGCTTATTGTAAATCATACAACAAACACTTAACACAGTAATTATGGGACTAAAAACCTCATTAAGTGTTTCACCTTTTATTTAAACAGAATGTTAACAGGTATCACTCCTGATGGAAGTGGAGAATGTACCAGGAATTACATTATGAGTAACAGTGAATTATTTCCCCCAGACTTAATAGCAGGTAATAATTCATTTGTAGTTAAAATTTTCTTAAAATTCCATTAAAATATATATTTAAAAACTCACATTTCCAATAGCCAGTAGTGCTTTGTCAAAAAAGAGAATCATCCCAAAGAACAGGAAAAACACTCCAAATCCTGTTAATCCCATTCCAATTTCTGCAATACAAGTTATATGGTTAAGGGTGGAGAAAAATTAGTCACATTATCATCCTTGTAAACCAAGTAAGAAATATTTTCAGTTTTTCTTTTAACTAATATAAGGAAATATATCCTCAACACTATATGTTAACTCATAATGACCCTCATTAAGATCTATGACAAGTTCTATTAATACCAGCACATTACCTCAGAATTTGAAATATGAATAGAAATTTCTCACTCTGATGCGAGAGAAAGCATTTCTCATAGACATATCCATAATGGCAAAGGATAAAGGAATCTAAACCTTTAGTTGTTTATTTGTTTCCTTCCCAAGACCCCATATAGACTTAACATAAGTACATACAATAATTTACTTCAACTATTTATCTCCTTTTACATTTTATGATTGTTATTTATATGTATAATACCAGTAGCTCCTTCTTAATCTTAACATTAATTCCTTCTTTAACCTTTTAGAATTGTTCAAGTAGGTAAGCACAATATACATAGTCATTTAATTATACACTGCTTCTTACAATGGCAACAAGACATATCCTGAGAATCATGTAGCTGTCTTCCCAAATGATAATTTTCAGGTTAGGCAAGACTTTTAACTTCCTGATAGCTTTCAGTTTTAGGTTTTTGTCATATAGTGTGTGGACTCACCAGAGAGAGACAGCGAGACACAGAGAGAGAGAAAGTGAGAAATCACCCCCCAAAAGAGGATGGCCACACCACAATTCCTTTTCCTCCATTCTCCTCTTGGGATTTTGGGCAGGCATGCACACACCAGCAGGTCTGGGACTCACACCACAATCAGTCATGTGGGGGTCTAGTGCCATAACCACCATGCCTCAATAGCTTATTATGGATTTATAATCTACAAATTTATCAAATCTATGAATCCATTTATAAATTTTGTCCAGAGTGCTAAAATCGTTTCTAAATTTCAAAGAACACTTTTACCTAAAATGAATAATCTAAGTTTATACTCTACCATTCAAAAACAAGAATTCCTAGTTAGCGTAATGGCTATGTTGCTGGACTCCCACGTAGTCGACTGCGGTTTGCATCCTGGACCCGGTGGCTTAAAACTCACGCTGGGTGCGTGTGTGTGCGTGCCCAAGATCCCGAAAGGAGAATGGAGGAGAAAGGACTGTGGCTTGGCCATCCCCCCTGGGAAGTGATTTCTCGCTTTCTATCTCTCTGTCTCTGTCTGTCTGGCGAGCGCATGTGCCCTATAGCAAAAACCTCTCCAAAAAAATAAACCCCAGGAATTCGTGAATTCTAAATGGCAGGAACTGTTCTAGGCACTGAACATAGTGGTGGGCAAAGTGTAAGCTTTGAAGCCTATGTTCACCCTGCATATTATAGTTATTATAATAATCAATAATTTTATCCATTTTGTGGTCTGCAGGTGTTCTTTTTAGTTCGAAAAGTCTTTGCTTTCTAAGGTGACAGATGTACTCTTCTATATAAGCACAACCCATTAAGTCACCACCTTGACCATTTCAGTTTTGTTTTTAGGAAAATGTCACCAATCCTTATTTTATTTATTATAGAAGTACTATCTGTATTCAGACAATGAATTAGAGTAGAAGCCACAATATTTTTGGAAATACAATTTTAAACATACTATTAGTAATACTTAATCTGTTACTTAACATTTTCCTTTAGTTCCAGAAAGCTAAAATCTAGGTCATGGCTATTTAATTTTTTTTTTTCCCCCAGAGAGATTTTTGCTACAGGGCATGTGCACTTGCAGGAAAGACAGAGAGACAGAAAGCGAGAAATCACCCCCCCCCCCCCCCGGGGGGGATGGCCACACTGCAATCCCTTCTCCTCCATTCTCCTCTTGGGATTCTGGGCATGCATGCACACATGTCTAGTGTGTGTTTCAAGCCACCAGGTCTGGGACTCAAACTGCAGTCAAATACATCCAGTGACGTGACCATTACACCATCTGCTGGCCCCTCACTTAAAAAGTTTTTAAGTCATGTAAATGTTCTGATAGCTTGAAGTATATATATCAATTTTTACCTTTTTCTACCTCTCCTACCTCCTCAATTTCTAACTATTATCTTCCATTCTAGCTACCTTTTTGCTCCCGAAGTTTGTGTAAAAGAATTCAGGCACCTGTCTAAAATACACCAGTTAAAGTATTCTGTGGACACAAATTCCTTTGAAATACAAGCTGATATTTTCATGCTTATGAGAATTTACCAAAATAACTGTTGAGATATCAGACAGTAATTTCCTAGATGGAGAATATAGACAAAAGAGCAAGAAAAATTAGATTAAATAATTAGTAGTTAGAATTTAACCACTGGCAACTGAATTATTTGAATATGATTAATTTTTAACTCTTTTTTTTTTTTTTTTTTTTTTTTTTTTGCTATAGGGCGCGTGCGCTCACCAGACAGACAGAGAGATAGAAAGCGAGAAATCACCCCCTGGGGGGGTGGCCACACTGCAATCCCTTCTCCTCCATTCTCCTTTCGGGATCGTGGGCACGCACGCATACGCGCCCAGCGTGAGTTTAAGCCACTGGGTCTGGGACTCGAACCGCGGTCGACTATGTGGGAGTCCAGCGACACAGCCATTACGCTAACTGCTGGTCCCTAATTTTTAACTCTTTACAAATTATCTTAATGATTACTTACAAGTTTTGAGATGTTTGTTCATCAGAATGAAAATTATATAGAAATACATCTATTCATATATTGAGAATTTACATGAATTAAGCATTTTGAAGTGTTTCACATATCACAAGTAACTTAATCCTCCCAATACTATTGGATCGTAGGTGCTGTTACATCATTTTAGAGGAAACTAAAATTTAGAGTCAGAACAGCCCAGAGTTGTACTTCTGGTTTAAGTATTTGAATCCAGGTCTATTTTAATCCAAAGCGGTGTGCTTAACCACTATACTGTACTTCCCATAGGAGGTGTGTGTGTGTGTTTTGTGTGTGTGTGTGTATACACATATGTATTCCCCCTCCCCAGGCTAAGTATGTTTTGCTAAATGAAACTCAAGAGTACTGGTGTATACTGAATTACTGGGAAGCATCTTTAGGTGATTTAAGTTTAATATTTGTTTCTCTGAAATTTTTTCATAAGAGTGAGGGGGGGGGAGAGAGAGAGAGAGAGACAAGCACCCTCAATGGGGTCGCAACATTACAATCCTCCTCCTACTCTCCCTAGCCCTCCCAGCCAGTCAGGATACGGGCATCCAAAATGCACACAGTGTAGACCAGTAGGGGACAGCTGCTTGTAAAACATGTGCGCTAAAACTGGTGCTGGCAGGCTGGCCCTATGGCCTAGTGGATAAGAAAGCCAGATTCCACATGGCCAACCATAGCCAAGTGTGGTTCACGTCCTGGCCCTGGCAGCCTGAAAAACAAGCCAGGTGAGTATGTGTATGACTGTTTATGACCCAAATCCTGATAGGATGGAGAAATGAAGGGACTGTGGCATGGCCATGTCCTGTTTTTGGGGTGCTTTCTCCCTCTGTCTCTCTCAGGCAAATATACACATCCTCTGGCAACTAAAAAAAAAAGTTCATCCATTGAAGAATAAAACAAAAGATGATACTACCAAGTATCCCCTGATAAAAAAGGGTCAAAAACTCAAACTGGGGCCAGCAGACGGTGTAGCAGTTACTTTGCTGGACTTCCACATGACTGACCTTGGCTCAAGTCCTCAACCCAATGGCCTGAAACTCAGGCCAGGCATGTGTGTGTACGCTTGCGCCCGCCCAAAATCCTGGAAGAAGGGACTGTGATGTATCATCCTCCCTGGGGGATGATTTCTCACTTTTCCTCTCATTGTCTCTGTCTCTTTCTCTCTCAGGCTAGTGTAAAAACTTCTCAAAAGAAAGCAAAAGCTAAAAACCTGGCCTCGTTGTGCCCTTTTCTCATCTCCAGAATTCCCTTCTCTATCCTTATGCATTTACAAGCATTCTAATGATAAAAAGCCCTACCCAAAGTTGCTTTCTTCCCACCAGATTCACACCCAAATAAATTTACCTTCTTCCTATTTGTAAGATTTCTTAAAAAGTGAACAATCTTATAAAAACAAACAAAAATAATTAATTTGTCTAACATGAAATGCTTATTATGGGGGCCAGCAGGTGGCGTGGTAGTTAAGGGTGCTGGACTCCAACATGGCTGACTGCAGTTCAAGTCCTGGACCTGGGAACTTGCTTTCTTACTCCCCACCCCCCGTCCCATTCTGTCCCTCTCTGGTCAAATTACAATAAATAAATAAAGTTAAATATGCCTAATTCAATAGCAACCACTGCTAGCATTTTGGTATTTTATTCACAAATTCTTAAAAGCAGCATTATGGTTCCTACTATTACCTTGGGGGAAAATAAAGCCATAAAAATTAACTAAGTATCAACTGCACCGAATAACTCTACTGAATATTATGGTAGAATTTTAGGTAATGTGACAAAATGAAAACCTGCACTCCTTAGAGGCAACATGAGAACTGCCCCTTCCTGATCTCTCTGAATAAATATTTTTTCTTTTTTTGTAGGGTGGGAAACGTGCAATTAGAGAGATATTAAAATAAACATGAATTGTCATTTACAGTACTCTGTCTGATCAGTGCTTGGTTGCCCTGTCCCAACATCAAACTACCACAATAATCCTGGCAAATTGTTTAAATGATGGCCAATCCTTGTAGTTTAACACACATACAAACACAATTTGAAATCTAAAAAGCCTTTGGCTCAGTAATCTTTTTATTTTTCTATCCACTGTATCCCCTAAAACACGTGGCAAGTGAACAGCAAAGAATAAAATTTCATCTTCTGTGGCCAGTAGGGGCGTAGTAGTTAAGGTGCTGGAATCCCACATGGCAGATCGTAGTTGGGAGTCCCAGACCCAGTGGCTTGAAACTCATACCAGACATGTGAGCATGCATGCCCAAAACCCTGAGAGGAGAATCGGAGGAGAAAGGATTGTGACATGGCCGTTCCCCTACAGGGTGATTTCTCACTTTCTCTCCATCTCTGCAGTGAGCACGTGCACCCTACAACAAAAATCTAAAACAAACAAAATTTCATCTTCCTCACCATGTTAATGAAGTGAGGAGAACACTTCCTATTCTGCCCATAGTTCAAGCTCACTCCTGTTCTGGTTTTTGAAAAGATGTAAATAAGGCACTCATTCCTGTCATAAAGCTTCAGTAGAAGAGAATCTCCATGCACGAGATCCATAACTCATCTTTTATATTATACTCAAGTCATTGTAAGATCTCAAAGTTTATGTTAAATTTCTCAGATGCTAATGTGGTATACTAAAAAAACAAATGTTTCTGAACCAGCAAACCTGGGATCAAGTCTTATTTCACTTTTCTTATGACCATGCATTAAATTAATTTTGTACCTCATTTAACTAAAAAAAATAATAATAAAGGCTATGATCTCTTCTGTTTTATAAGGCTCTTGTAAGAATTAAGAATGAAGGGCTCAGTCATGCTGGTGCAGGCAGCAGGTCATTGCTGTGTGATATTGGATCCTCATGGGAAGCTGCAGTTTGGATCCCAAGTGGACACATGGGTGAGGGACCCTGTCAAGTGTACCTATCTCTATCTATTTCTTTCTCATGAAATAAACTTAAAAAAAAAGAATCATAGGGAACCAGTAGTTAGCGTAATGGCTATGTCGCTGGACTCCCACGTAGTCGACCGCGGTTCGCGTCTCGGACCAGGTGGCTTACAACTCACGCCGGGCACGTGTGCGTGCGTGCCCAAGATCCTGAGAGGAGAATGGAGGAGAAGGGATTGCGGCGTGACCATCCCCCCTGGGGGGTGATTTCTCGCTTTCTGTCTCTATGTCTCTGTCTGTCTGGCGAGCGCACGCGCCCTATAGTGAAAAACCTCTCTCAAAAAAAAAAAAGAATCATAATGATTCATATGAAAGCATATGACCAAAAGAAAGAAAATATCTTTATAGAATTGCTAGTAATTATTGTTGGAGTAGATTTAAAAAAAAGGGTAATACATATATATTTTAGGTTCCCTGATCAAAAGAGCTGAAGCCAAAAACCTAAATGGGCAACCTTCCTGGGCCAGGCAGGTGGCTACAAGATGCAGACCCAATTTAACCTCAAGAGGAAAGAGAGCTTTACCTGGGTGGCAATGTGTACCTAGTAGACTTTGGACATTCAAGTCTACCATGGCTATAAATTAAGACTCCACTTTAAAATATGGCATTTTACATGAAGTTCTATTTTCACTTCACTACACGAATTCTTAACATCTTGACAATTTGAGTTAACTGGACTTAAAAACTGAAAGGCATGGCAGACAAAGTGAGACAAAAAGAGATGATCACAACCATCCAAAGATAAGAAAGCACAGAACTTGGACAGATATGTAAATAAGAAACTATTAAGTTCAACAAGAAAGGCTAGAAAAGTGGAAATGTTATAAGAGAAGAAAACATATAGAAATGAGACAGGCCTGAAGAATTCTGTGTCAGGCAGAAAGGGATGCTGAAATAATAAAACAAGCCACTAAGCACAATACACAACACTACTGAAAGAAATCCTTTAATTGAACACAAAGTGGCCTTTTTACTACTACTGAAACTTTAGCGAGTAAAAAAGGAAAGTCGTTTCAAGGGATTTTGGGAAGGCTGTTTCCAAGGGTGGCAAAAAGAAACTATTCAAAATATTTAAGTATATTTTCAAAAAAGAGCCTACAGTAGATGACATTTAAAAATACCGCCTCTCAACCAATCAACTAGTGACTTGAAGAGGACCCCCAAGTATGTCACGTGTAGGAAAGACCCCGAGAGTGGGCCGCGGACCAAGGCGTATCAAACTTTCTCTACTGACGGTCCCTGGAACAAAGCGCCCAACTCACTCGGGGTGCGAAGACCGACGCTAAGCTCAAACTCCCCTCCCAGGCTCTGATGCCCCACCCGGCTCGCTGACTCGCCCCCCAAGCCGGGTCCCACACTGCAAGTCTAATTTCCTTTTCCCATCCAGAAACCCCTGCAGGTCCCCACAGCCCTCGCACAGTCTCGCAGGCCGCCGCCCCCAACGCAAGAGCTTCATTCATTGACCCGGGCGGAGGGGCGGGCGAGCGAGACCCAGCCCAGGCAAGAAGCGTGAGAACTCGAAGCGGGGGACCCCGGGGCAGGTGCTTACTCTGAGTGTCCGTTAAGGAGATCATGGCTGCGGTAGTGAGGGCAGTGGCAGCAGCCTCTCGGAACGTCCAGGGTGGGAAGCTGAGCGGGTTGAAAAGAAGCCGGGAAGCAGCTCAGGCGAGAGCCGCCACGTCTTCCGGAAACACGCAGCCACCCATACCCCAGCTCCAAGACCTCTTCCCATTAGCTAAAGCCGCTCTCAATATAGACCAATAGCTTGTAGTTTTGTTGGGTGACGCTCAGGGCGACCACACCCCTTGGCCAATTAGAAAAGGATGTTATTTGCGATTGGTTGACCAGACCGACCCGGAAGGGTGGATGCTCCCGGCTAGGTGGCGGGAAGATTTTATTGGACGGCTGCTGCAAAAGGTTCGTAGCGGCTCGCACGCCGGAGCGCTTTGGGGTCGCAGATAGGGGGGCTGGAGCCGGACCTGACTATCCCGTGGGGGAAGGGTGTAGGGTAATTCCTATTGAGCTTCTTGAAGGGCCGAGAGTGTGTATTCCTTGTGTCATCCTTCCCTTTATTGCCTGAGGGTGAGGCCGGTCTGTCTCGGATCACTTCCACCAGCACATCGGCGAGAAGCCAGGGCGCTAATCGCTGCTCTGCTTTTCTGGACCTTACCCACCATTTACGGAGAAATACCACCAGGGAAGCTTCTGCCATCCTCTGCTTCACAGTAGTTAAATTCCCGTTACCTCTCAAGGCAAGGGGGCGGGGGAGCGTAAAAGTGTGTGTCTTACTCAGCCTGTGGATCCTCAGTGGCATTTCGTCCAACACTGACGACTTGTTGACATACCTCGTAGTTTGTTTGTTTTTCCTGCGAATGTCGAGCTTATACTTCCGACTGAAAGACTTGCTCTAGCTCAATTTCTGAATACATTTTTATATATTATACAGTGATAGATCTTTTGCTATTAAATTGCATCATTTAAGGGAAGGAGCAGTCTTTTAACGGCATCATCAAAGTAGTCGTTTAAAAATAGTGGGGAAAATTGGATATAGATAAATCCTTTCAAAAGAGTGGAGATAACCCTTGCTTGCAGTCTGAGCAAACCTGAACCTGTAGGTTTATGCAAAGCATTTTCCTAGGTAGTGTGTGTACAAATGTGAAAAGCCTCAACCCTTGCCCTTTTTAGAGGACTTTACCTTCCGAGGAAAGAATATTTCCGTGATGTGATAATGAAATGTCTATATAGGTAAAGAACTAGAAGTCCTTGGTTTACTCTCCTACTTAACTGTTTTTAGTGGTGTGGTTATTTCATTTTTTAGGAAGGCAGAAAAGACTGCCTATTTCCAGTCTCCTGGTACATCAGAATTCTTTGTAGGAAGGACAGAAAGTCAGCAGCCTGAGTGAGGATGAGTGGTAGTGAAGATACCTTTGGGAAAGAGTATTCTAACGCCATAGTTAAGATTGTCCATATCAGAGAGCTGAGGAGGTGGTCATTGTATTACCAGGAGTTTAAATTTCCTACTCTCAAGATTCATCTTTCACTTGTGCATATGCACACTGAAGTTTTAGTATTCATAGGTACTTGGAATTCCTTAGTACAAACCATGCTTTCCCTCCATCTCTCATCATTCCACAGTCTTTCCTGAAATGTAATCCCTCTATAGAATGTTTCTTTCTTCCTTTCTGTCTTGTTCTTTCTTTTTTTTTTTTTTTTTTTTTTTTTTTTTTTTTTTTTTTTTTTTTTTTTTTTTTTATTGCCAGAGAGTGTGTGTGTTCACCAGAGAGAGACACAGAGAGGGAAGAAAACACTCCCTGTCCTCAATGGGCCATAATCACATCTCAGTCCTTTCTCTTCTATTTCCCCATGTGTCGATTTTTGGGCGTACATGCATTTGTGTCCCATGTGTTTTTCAGTTTACCAGAGTTGGGATTCTAACTGGCATTGTGGAACCAGCTCCCATAATCACTATAGCTAGGAGGCTAGGCCTCGATTTCTCTTTCAAGATTGAGTTTATATTCTAACACTTTAACAAGCGTTTGATGCAATGTTTAGTGGTTAATTTGATAATTTATGTTATATATTTTTCCTTATTTGAGACATTTTAATCTGTCCAGCTTGTTATTTACAAGATAGATTCTGTGATCCTACTTGTACAGGTAGAGAGAGAAACTTAGAGGACCAGAATGTGTAATTTTGTAAATTCACAGAAATTTAGGGCTAGGACTTCGAATCTTAGCTTTTTTGCCACATCACTTTGTATCTGGTGTATGTATGTAAGTGTTATTGACATTGTAACTGTTCTGTGTATGTTTTTGTGACTTTCGACACTTCTTTGAAGTCTAGAAAACTTTCCATAAAAATTAATATGGGGGGCAAAACAAGAGGCTGAGGATTGCGTTAGCGATAAACCAGTTCATGCCGGAGCCCTGGGGAGGAAGATTCTCTGTTGATCAGGCCGCTCTGCAGGACTCAGGAGAGTTCACACCAGGTAGACACTGTCTGTCACCGTGGATAAAGGAGACCCCAACAAGCCGATGAGCAAAAATATCCTTGTATGCCTTCTTCGTGCAGACCTGCAGGGAAGAGCACAAGAAGAAACACCCAGACTCTTCAGTCAGTTTCACCAAATTCTCCAAGAAATGTTCGGAGGGATGGAAGACCATGTCTGCAAAGGAAAAGTTGGAGTTTGAAGATATGGCAAAAAGTGACAAAGCTCGTTATGACAAGGAGATGAAAAATTACGTCCCTCCCAAAGGTGATAAGAAGGGAAAGAAAAAGGATCTCAATGCTCCGAAAAGGCCTCCATCTGCCTTCTTCCTGTTTTGCTCTGAACATCGCGCAAAGATCAAAAGTGAACACCCAGGCCTGTCCATTGGGGATACAGCAAAAAATTGAGTGAAATGTGGTCTGAACAGTCAGCCAAAGATAAACAGCCATATGAACAGAAAGTGGCTAAACTAAAGGAGAAATAAGAGAAGGATATTGCTGCATACGGCGCCAAGGGCAAAAGTGAAGCAGGAAAGGAAGCCCTGGCAGGTCAACAGGCTCAAAGAAGAAAAATGAACCAGAAGATGAGGAAGAGGAGGAGAAGGAGGAGGAAGAAGAAGATGATGAGGAAGATGAGGAAGATGAAGAATAAATGGCTGTCCTGTAGTGATGTGTGTGTATGCTCAGGCAATTGTTTTGCTAAGAATGTGAATTCAAGTGCAGCTCAATATTAACTTCAGTATAAAAACTGCACAGATTTTTGTATAGCTGATAAGATTCTTTGTGGAGAAAATACTTTTTTAAGAATGCAGGTTATAGCTTTTTGAGGAGCTACTACATACAGTTAGATTTTATAGCTTCTGATGTTGAATGCTCCTTAATATTTAATAGTCTAATTTCTTGACTTGTGTATGGTAGCACAGCACACTCACAGGAATTGGTATCAATAGTAAATTTTGGTTTTTTTAGGATGTTGCATTTTGTGTATTTTTTTCTTCCAATTTTGTAATAAAATTATGTATATTATTAAAAAAATATGGGGTGGGACCAGCAGTTGGTGTAATGGTTATGTCACTGGACTCCCATGTAGTTGACCATGGTTCGAGTCCTGGACATGGTGGCATAAACTCACACTGGGTGCATGTGCATCCATGCCCAAGATTCTGAGAGGAGAACGGATTGCAACATGGCCCTCCCCCCGGGAAGTGATTTCTCACTGTCTGTCTCTCTGTCTCTTGCTGTCTTTCTGGCAAGCGCATGCACCCTATAGCAAAATAAATAAATAAATAAAAGAAATCTGGGAAGAACCACATAGTCTTTATCTAACAGGTCATTGCAATCTGTAATATAATTAGCTTTCTAAAATTTTTCATGCTTAGCAGTGGCAGATTATGAGTGATTAAGCATTGTCAGTAGTACTGTTTTAAAACATTTTTGTTATTTTTATTTTTAGAAATTGGGATCTCCATTTCAACTTTAAGATGGAGTCAGTTTCAGGTAAGTGAAAATGATTACATGTTATTCATTCTGTTCGATTTTGAATTGTATGCTCTTTGGAAAAAAGTCTTTAAAATTCTGATTATAGATTTTTTTCAGTTTTTTTTAATTGTGGTAGAATATACATAACACAATTGACCTTTTTCATTATCATTAAGTGAACAACTGCTTAGCATTAGTGCCTTGATGTTGTGACACAACCATCCCCACTGTCCAAGGAAAGTGAGGGGTCATGTCCACACTACAGTCCCTGCTCCATTCTTCTGTCTTGATTTTGGGCATGCACACACATGCACCTGGTGTGATTTTCAATCCACCAGGTCTGGAACTTGAACCATAGCTGACCACTTGGGAGTCCAGTGGCTTAACCACTAAGCTACCTGCTGGCCCTGGCTGTCTTCATTTTAAAAATGTGAACACTGGTGCATTGAACATCTCTTGAGTCTAAATCTTTGTATGGTTCTCTGATTATTTTTTAAAGATAAGTTTCTAGAAGTAGAGTTATTGAAATTTTTTAATACATAAAAGAAAAAATCTATTAATCTACCTTTCCCAGGCAACTACTTTTAGCATCTTGATATCGTTCTATCATTTGTTTCTGTAAACTTGATTAGATTGTACTATGCTTAATAATGAGTTTTGCTTTCTACTTGGTTAAGAGGTAGTTGGTAGGATGAAGTATCATATATACTATGATAATTTTTCAGCCTTTTGTAGAGTATAGTGAATTTAGCTTTTCTTATATACTTACATACTTTTTTTTTTCCCATAGGGCAGGTGCCATCATGCCCTATACTATTTTTTTTTTAAAGAGAGATTTTTGCTATATGGTGTGTATGCTCACCTGAGAGAGAGACAAAAGGAGATAAAAGTGAGAAATCATCCCCCTCCCCCCCAACAGGGAGAGCCACAGCACAATCCCTTCTTGATTCTCATGTTGGAATTGTGGGCATGCATGCACACACACTGGCATGAGTCCTTTTTTTTTATTGAGAGGTTTTTGGTATAGGGCACATGTGCTCACCAGAAAGACAGAGAGACAGAAAGCGAGAAATCACCCCCCAGGGGGGATGGCCACACCACAGTCCCCTTCCCTCCATCCTCCCCTTGGGCATGCATGCACATGTGCCTGGCGTGAGTTTAAGCCGCCGAGTCCGGGACTCAAACCACGGTCGACTACATGGGAGTCCAGCCACATAGCCATTACACCAACTGCTGGTCTTAGCCGGCATGAGTTTTAAGCTGCCAGGTCCAGAACTCAATCTGCAATCAGCCAGGTAGGAGCCCAGAGACATAACCATTATGCCACCTGCCGGCTCACTTACATACTTTCTTTTCCAGTGGGTTAATGAAACAAAGTTCTTTTCATACTTGAAAAACCTTTCCTTTTCTTTCTTTCTTTTCTTTTTGTTTGTTTTTAAAGCTTATTTATTTCTTTCATGAGAGTGAGAGACAGACAGAAAGATAAGCGCCCTCAATAGTGTCTCACACTGTAGTCCCTCCCCAGCCTTCCCAGGCAGCCAGAATCATGGACACACACATGCCTGGTATTTAAGTTTAACCCAGGAACTGAACCTGTGATCTTCCACATGGATCCTACAAGCACTGCTTAGGCAGTGCATTACTGCTGTGCCATAGAGCCAGACGAGAAATATTTTTCTTAAATGGGGAACCACCTCAATACACACAACTTTAAAATTTCAATATAAATATAAACGCATAGTGACGTGACTCATTCTCACAGGCTGCAGGTTAATAATAAATGGTAACAATTTAAGTTATATTTAAAGTTGACACCTGTGTGCTTTCTTTCATGACAAAAATGAGGGTTTAAGAGATGTTACTGAATGCAGCCCTAGTTCATTATGGTCATTTTTAGATTGTGTTATTTTACTTAATAAGACTACAGGTTCTACTAGTGAGACTTTTTAAAAAAATTAACAAAATAGTGGGACCAGCAGTTTGTGTAATGGCTATGTTGCTGGACTCCCATGTAGTCGACCATGGTTCGAGTCCCGGACCCGGTGGCTTAAACTCATGCTGGGCGCGTATGCGTGTGTGCTCAAGATCCTGAGAGGAGGATGGAGGAAAAGGAATTGTGGTGTGGCCATCCTCCCTGGGAGGTGATTTCTTGCTTTCTGTCTCTGTCTCTCTCTGTCTCTATGGCGAGTGCATGCGCCCTATAGCGAAAACCTCTCCAAAAAAAGAAAAAAAAATAAAAATGCCTCTTTGAAATCACTTTCAGTTTATTGCTTTGAATTTGATGGCTTTTGTGGTGAGAAATCACTTCATTAATATCAGTTTGGGATATTGCTAGAAAACATGCTGTTTCTGAAGAGTAGATCTCATGTGTCAGCCTTGTAAGCTTAGGAATACTGGAAAGCAATCCTCACTCAAGTCAGTAGGCTCTTGAGATGAGTAGTAGTAATAAGCCGTGTGCACTTGTAATTCCTTTCCATGACAGTTTGGTGGAGTCATTCTCTTGACTTTTCAGTTTTACTTCTTATAGTTAAATCTTGTTTTGGATTAGGCCAGCGATAGACCTGGTATAATTTTGAGCAAAAATGATAAGAGGGAACTCCCCATGAGGTTATAGGTACAAATTGGGAAAGAGGAGTCAGGCTTGCAACAGTGTGGTCCATGAGCATGTGCAGTGCTTGCTGAAGCCTCCACTTAGAACCTGCTTGAGCTCGTTTTTGCATCTACCACTTCCATTGGGACAGTAGAGATCTGCCTTATGAGTCACTGGATTACATGATACTTGCTTAATGCCAGGCAGTGCAGGTCACAGGTGACTTAGTCACGTTTTTTTTTTTTTTAAAGAATTATTTTATTTATTTATTTATTTATTTATTTATTTATTTATTTATTTTAATCTGACCAGAGATGGGGAGAGAGAGAGAGAGGGAGAGAGAGAGAGAGAGAGAGGACAAGCCACCGGGTCCGGGACTCGAATAGCAGTTGACCATGTGGGAGTCCAACGCCCTTAACCAGCCCGCCGCCTGCTGGCCCCAGTGACTTAGTCACTTGTAAGACATAGGAACAAAGAGCACATTGTTTCCATAAGGAGATTAATATATGTTTCCTCCCAAATACAAATAGTCCAAATAGCCAAACGTAGAAACAAATCCTTTATATTGGAAAGGATATCTCAGTGTGTCCCTTATTTTTTTTTTTTTCTTTTTTTTGGAGAGGTTTTTGCTATAGGATGCGTGCGCTCGCCAGACAGACAGAGAGAGAGAGAGACAGAAAGCGAGAAATCACCCCCCAGGGGGAATGGCCACGCTGCAATCCCTTCTCCTCCATTCTCTTCTTGGGATCTTGGGCATGCGCGCATACGCGCCTGGCGTGAGTTTTAAGCCACCGGGTCTGGGATGCGAACCGCAGTCGACTACGTGGGAGTCCAGTGACATAGCCATTACGCTAACTGCTGGTCCCATGTCCCTTATTTTTTGATTCATAGAAATTTCAGCAGAGTGGCAGGTCTTTAAGTTTTTATTTGTGGGATTTATTTTTCATACTCTTACATTTATCTGCATTTATGGATTTTCTAAAGTAGCTGGTACTGCTAGTTCTTGCTCAGCAGATCAGATAAGCATGATATCATCACTGCAGTGAATCAGTGTGATATCTGGTAGAATGAAGAGGAAATCGACTTCTCTGCAGATTAGATTATAGTTTAGGGCTAGAGAGCTAAGACATCTCTGAGACAGGAGAGTAAGGTATATTGCTGGCCCTGTGAATTGTTTTTGATAGTTTTTATTAAGATATACATTCATATAGAGAATTAAACACTTAGCAGATTAATACCTGTATGCCAGGTATCAGGGAATGTGTTATGTCCCATCAATTAAATGACATCTGGGATTACAGCTGCTATTGAAGCCACCTTATTAACTTTACATGAACTCATTCTTAATCTCCAAGATCCTCTTCTGCCCAGGCCACATGGGTGAGTTGAATGGCGATATTGTAAGGTTCATTACCCTGGCTCTTTCAAACCCTAAGTGTGGGCAGTCATCTCTGAAATCCTTCCAGGAATGTGGTATTGCATTGGTTTACTGTTTTGGTAGGTAAAGACAGTTTAACTGGCTTTCACTTGATTTTTTCTTCCAATAGTAGTTCTAACTTACAGGGCTCTTATTCTGTCTCTTGATGAATTTATCTGTTCTAATTATACATTCTAGAAATGGGAAAATAACCACATAGTGAGTTAGAGGACCTACTGAGCTCACCATGTGATGGACCTGAGCTAAAAATGTTGCTGATCCCCTGATTTGCATAAGCCCAGCCCATGCCCTGACTGGCAGGCTACCAAAGAAATTTGGTTCTCTAAGAATTACCATCAGCTCAGAGCTAATGTCTAATAGTTTCTGAGACGTTATGTTCTTTTCCCCAATGCATGGTTATCCTAATAAATTTCTCTGGTGAAGACTGTGGGAAGATTTACTACATTAAGTTTTAGTTGTGTTGTAAATCCTTTTTTAAAGGATCTCTATCTCTTCTTTATTCAAGCGGCTCTGGTTCTACAAACTGACTCACTCCTGGAAATTGGGTGAAGGACTGTGATTCTTTGTGGTAATTCGAATCAAACTTTCATTGATCAGAATTAGAGCATTTTATTGCGTGCGTTTTAGGGACAGTATGGTCAATTAATCTGTGGCTCAGGCTGTTCTGATTTATTTCAGCTCTGTTGCCTATATGGCAACTACGTCCTCCTTGTTTTGGGTCATGAATTGCCACCCTTTATTTTATTTATTTATTTATTTATTTATTTATTTATTGGAGAGGTTTTTGCTCTAGGGGGTGTGTGCTCGCCAGAAAGTCAGAGAGAGACAGAGAGACGGCGAGAAATTACCTCCTCAGTGGGGATGGCCATTCCTCAATCCCTTCTCCTTTCTCCTCTTGGGATCTTGGGCACGCACACACACATGCCTGGTGTGAGTTTAAGCCACCGGGTCTGGGACTCAAACCATGGTCAACTACATGGGAGTCTAGTGACATAGCCATTACGCTAACTGCTGATACCATGAATTGCCACCCTTTAACCTCCACACCTTGGAGTCTGTTATTCTTACTGAATTCAGGGCAGTACTTCCCACTACTATTCCTGGCTTACAGAGGACAGCCACTGGACCTCATCCGGGTGCTGGGATTCTCCTTGTGACTGTACTTCTCACAGCCTTGGTAAATGGAGTGTCCTCTGGATCCTCCTTAGGGACAGCAAGGAAGTGATGATCAGTCAGTCAATAATCCTAATTTCCACTGTAGCACTCCTGTCTCCGTCAGCCTCTAGATTTCTTTCTTTAGAGTATGTCCAGGAAATTCTAGCACTTCCTCTTTATTGGAATCAATACCTATATCATTCCATCCTAATTTTATAACACTTTTGGGGTCAGATTTCAGATGACCAATCAAGCAAATGATTGATTACTCTGCAGGTGGGAAGAAGACCTAACATTTAACCCAGGTCTGTGTGACTCCACAGCTTACGTTCATCATTCTGCTCTCCTGCTTTCAGTTTGTCTCTACTTTAGATGGTGAGGAACATCCAAAAATCAATAGAGAAATCTAAAATTACCATTAACTACGACTATTCATTGTATCTTTTCTCCCATTACAGCTCTAACTGAGGAACTGGATTCTATTACCAGTGAGCTACATGCAGTAGAAATTCAGATTCAAGAACTTATGGAAAGGCAACAAGAACTGATTCAGAAAAAAGCAGTAATAACAAAGAAAATAAAGCAGTGTTTAGAGGATTCCCATGATGCCGGGGCAAGCAATGAATGTGATTCTTCACCGGCTGCTTGGAATAAAGAAGGTTTACTTCTTCTTTTTCCTTTCTTTTTTTTTTTTTTTTTTTTTTTTAGTTTGTTATAGGGTGTATGCAGTTTCCAGAGAGACATAGATTGAGACAGGAGAGAGGGAAAGTGAAATCATCTCCCGAAAGATGGCCATGCTACAATCCCTTCTCCATTCTCCTCTGTATTTCAGGCACGTACCTGCACCTCGCATGATTTTTAAGCTACTGAGTCTGAGACTCCTGCCACACAGTTGGCCATGTTGGATCCAGCCATCTTAACCTCCATACCAACTGCTGGCCCTCTTTTCACTTCTCATTAGAATTATATCATTCTACATAGGCCATTGCTTTCCCGTAGGTGTGGAGGTGAAACTGGCCACACTGTTTGTGGAATGGGGCACTTGTAGGCAGATCATTCTTTCTCATGTTCTTTAGTCTTGCACTCTACAGTAGAAACTGAGAGACTGGAAGATATAAAAGCAGGGAGGGCAACTATAGAGACTAGAGACACTATAGGAGGGGATGGGTAATAAGGAGAGAATCAGGGAAAAAAGCATTTAAAAATACAAAAATTTATCTGGTGATGATAATGTATATGGTAATATCTTTGATTGGACTAATATACACTCCATGCTTAGGAAAACTATTTTGTATCATGTACAGATGTAAACTGATTAAATGTAAATAAAGTAAATAAAATAAAAAAATACAATTAAAAAAATAAATTAATCTTTTATTATTTAGTCTTTATTTTTTCCAAATATGGTTCTAACAAGATTGATCAATGCTTAGAAAATAAATTTACTTTAAATGTTGTCAGTTTTAAGTAAAAAGAAAGCAATTAGAAATATTATTTGAACTCCTTGCCAAAGTCTAGCTCATTTTCCTGCCATAGTGAGCAAACCTTTCTTGATTCAACATCTTGCCAAACACACCACGTTTATCATTAATTATAATGGAATACTAACCTCTAGGAGGAACTGTGGTGCATTGTAAACAGTGTTTTCCACTGATTTACTTCAAAATAAGATAGTTAGACCAAAAATCCAGATAATTATTGAGTTTTTTCATGACATTTTGAGTTTTATGTGATACTGTAAATTTGCTGATAAATAGTCAGATTGTTTGGAAACTTCCTCTTCTATGTGGGTTAATTCTTAACTGGCAAGTATTTGTGTGTGGGTTTTTTCCTTTCTTTTTTGCTGTAGTGTTTCTTATAGCATATTATTTAATTTTTGTTTTATTTAGCTTGGTGAGTTAAACTAATCTAAAAGTTCTTACTGTGAAAGTTTAATGGTCCCTAAGTATTAAAAGTTGTATATGTTTATCTGATAAGCAGTCATTCAAGTTTGTATCTGATTTACAATTCTAATATTTCTAACATTTTTCTCTTTGTAGATTTTCCATGGTCTGGTAAAGTTAAAGATGTTCTGCAAAATGTCTTTAAACTACAGAAGTTCAGAACGCTTCAGCTTGAAACTATTAATGTGACAATGGCTGGGAAGGAAGTATTCCTTGTTATGCCCACAGGCGGAGGAAAAAGCTTATGCTACCAGTTGCCAGCATTATGTTCAGATGGTATATATTCTTAAACATTAATTCTAAGTTGAAAAAGTGATTTCTCATTTTATATATATATATATATATATATATATATATATATATATCATCTATCTATCTATCTATATATATATATATATATATATATTTTTTTTTTTTTTTTTTTTTTGGAGAGGTTTTTGCTATAGGGCGTGTGTGCTCACCAGAAAGACAGAGAGAGAAAGAAAGCGAAAAATCACCCCCCCAGGGGGGATGGCCACACTGCAATCCCTTCTTCTCCATTCTCCTCACTGCATCTTGGGCATGCATGCACATGTTCCCGGTGTGAGTTTAAGCCACTGGGTCTGGGACTCTAACCACAGTTGACTGCATGGGAGTCCAGCTAGGTAGCCATTATGCATCTGCTGGTCCCCATAATGTATTTTTAATTCTTTAAAATAATCATTTCTAACCATACATATGTAAAACTCAAGTACATATTTTGTTTTAGTTACTCAACATTAATAGACATTTAAAGGTTTCACTTACAGGAGGAATATTAAAAGCTTCTGAAAGTAATCCGTCTATCTGGTACCTAAACCATAATTTGAAAATGTGCCATAGAAGAAAAAGCACTAGAAGAGGAATCAGTAGTCCTGAATTATAGTCCCAGATCTTTGTGGGATATTTGCTGCTACTAGGTACTGAAGCTAGAGTAGTGAGCAAAATTGGCATGGTCTTGGTTGTCCTGGAGCCCATGTAGAGTGGCACTTTCTCAAACTTTAATGTGCATAAGAATTGTGTAGGAATCTGATTAACATGTAGATTCAGATTTAATATGAGGCCCAAGATTTTTTTTTCTTTTTAGCTGCCAGAGGGTTGTCAGAGATAAGAGGCAGAGAGAGAAAGAAGCACCCCTCAGTGGGCATGATCACACCTCAGTCCCTTCTCCATTTCTCCATCCTTTCAGGATTTGGGGTACCCACACACATGCTCCCAGCATGTCTTTTTTTTTTTTTGGAGAGTTTTTTTTGCTATAGGGCGCGTGCGCTCACCAGACAGACAGAGAGAGAGACGTAGAGACAGAAAGCGAGAAATCACCCCCAGGGGGGATGGTCACGCCACAATCCGTTCTCCTCCATTCTCCTCTCGGGATCTTGGGCACGCACGCACACGCGCCCGGCATGAGTTTTAAGCCACCGGGTCCAGGATGTGAACCGTGGTCGACTACGTGGGAGTCCAGTGACATAGCCATTACGCTAACTGCTGGTTCCCTCCCATCATGTCTTTTAAGCCATGGGGGCCAGGGCTGAAGCTGTGGTCAGTCATGTGGGATCTGGCTCCCTTGACCACTAGGCTGCAGGACAGGCACAGAGACTCAAATTATTTTTTTTTTTTGGAGAGGTCTTTGCTATAGGGTGTGTGCACTTGCCAATAAGACAGAGAGAGACAGAGAGACAGAAAGTGAGAAATCAACCCCCAGGGGGGATGGCCACACCGCATCCCTTCTCCTCCATTTTCCTCTCAGTATCTTGGGCACACACGCACACGTGCCCAGCGTGAGTTTTAAGCCACTGGGTCCAAAACTCGAACCGTGGTCGACTACATGGGAGTCCAGCGACATAGCCATTATGCTAACTGCTGGTCCCAAGACTCAAAATTTTTAACAAGCTTCCTGGTGGTAGGTACTGATGCTGCTGACTAGGGAGTAACAAGTACATATAGAGCAGGGGTCATCAGAAACTTTGTCTTAAAAGATCGAATAGTCAGTATTGTGGGCTCTGTGGGCCAAATGGTCTTAGTGGCAACTACTCAACTCTGCCGTTGTAGCATGAAAGCGCAGCAGACACTATGTAAACAAGTGGGCCTGGCTGTGTCCCATTAAAACTTTATTTACAGAAACAGACAGCTAGCCCTTAGTTTGCTTACTCTTCATCTAGAGAATACAGGTAATTGCAAGCAATTGCAGTAGGAGTTTAGGGATAAAATTTTAATAGGGAATTGAGTCAGTGCAAATATCTGGTTTGGAGACTGTCAGAAAAGGCATCCTAAAGAAGTAGCATTTGAAGTGAAAGTTAAAGTTGGAACAGAGAGGAAAGAAAGAGTGTTTTGCAAGGGAACAGCATGTGTGAGATCCAGAAGCAAGAGAGAGCAGGTAGTCTGGGGTATTTGATAACCTAGAAGAATTCCAGGGTGGCAGGCAGTTGTAGGATTTGTGGAGAGCCTTTGAAGCTATTTTAAAAACGTATCCTTAAATTAGTGGGAAATCACTGAAGGATGTATGGGTCTAAGGCTTGGGTATAAAAGATCTGAATCAGAGGAGTTGGAGGCTGTTAGTACAGAGGTGGCCATTGAAATCATGGGAATAAATTATGTCATTCGTAAAAGCACGAGAAGAGAAGAGGGCCTAGTATAGGAATCAGAACACCAAGAGTTTAGGGATAAAACCTTCTTGCAGAGAAGGCTGATAAGGAGTAAAGTATAGGAAGATGATCAGGAGTATGGTATTATTAGAAGCCTAGGAAGGGACTGTTTCAAGGAGGGCATGGTCAATACTGATGTGTCTTGGCAGAAGATAAAATAAGGGCTTAAAAGTTCCATTGAGATTAATGACAACAGACGCATACATGACAATGGCTGAAGCAATTTCAATGAAAGTGTTGGAGGAGATGACACAGCAATGGAATGGTTTAGAAGTGAATAGGAGTTGAGAAAGTGGAGCTGGTGAGTATGGGACACTCTTTGGAAAGAATGGCTATGGAGGGAAGAAGAGAAGGCCATAAATTAAGTGTTGTCATAGTTCATTCAGACTACTGTAGCAGAATACCTTAGACTGGGTAATTTATAAACAGAAGTTCATTGCTCACAGTTCTGGAGGCTAGGAAGTCCAAGATGAAGACAGCAGTAGGTGCAGTATCTAGTGAGAACCTATTCCTCATAGATGGTGCCTTGTTGCTATACCCGCACATTGTGGAAAGGGGCAAGTGTGGTCCCTTCAACCTTTTATATAAGAGCACTAATCTTGTTCATGAGGGCAGCACTTCCCCAAAGGCCTTGCCTCGTATACTGTTACATTGAGTATTGGGTTCCCACATAAAAACATAACAGGTCCCTCCATAACAGGTGTCTGGGGTTTTTTCAAAGATGAGAGACTTGACCATGTGTAAATGTAATGAGTAGATGCTAGTAATGAGAGAAAAGGTCAAAATATAGGAGAGAGAATAACTGAGAGGACAAAATCCCTGACAAGGTCTTAATTAGAGTATGTTTTAAAATAAAGTGTCTGCTCCTTGCCGGAGGTTATTATAGGGAAGAAACTATATAAAAGTAAAAAGTCATCTGGGCTGGCAGGTGGCATGGTAGTTTGGGTGTCGGATTCCCACATGGCCAACTGTGGTTTGAGTCCCGGACCTGGTGGCTTGCTTTCTCTCTCTCTCTCTCTCTCTGGTGAATGTGCGAGCCCTGAGCAAATTAAAAAACAATAAATAAATAAATAAATAAAATTAAATAAATATTGGGTTGTTGGAAAAGTAATGCTGTATTATTCTATGCAAAAATGTATCATGACTTTCTGACAACTCAATAATTGTTAAAAATAAATAAGTCATAGATTTAACAATGTACATACCTCTAGTAGGTATAAACAGTTTCAGGTCTAAGAGAGGGGATGTAGGGAACCAGCAGTTAGCGTAATGGCTATGTCGCTGGACTCCCACGTAGTCGACCGCGGTTCGCGTCCTGGACCCGGTGGCTTAAAACTCACGCCGGGCGCGTGTGCGTGCGTGCCCAAGATCCCGAGAGGAGAATGGAGGAGAAGGGATTGCGGCGTAACCATCCCCCCTGGGGGGTGATTTCTCGCTTTCTGTCTCTATGTCTCTCTCTGTCTGTCTGGCGAGCGCACGCGCCCTATAGCGAAAAACCTCTCCGAAAAAAAAAAAAAAAAAAAAAAAGAGAGGGGATGTATTCCTAGAACTTTAGTCTATCAACCATTCATTGATTTCTAATCAGAATAAATTAATATGGTATAAAAAGTGAAAGAATAGTGATGTGCTATTATCTTTAATTATATAGGTTGCTGTATTTTGGGGGGGAAGCTTTGGAGTAATTTTCTGGTTGAACTGTAGTTTTTAATGTGATTTATATTATTTTATTGATATTATCAATTCTGATTGTTAAAAATGATAGCAGGATCAGCCTGTGGCTTTGTGTTTAAGGCAGCTGGACCCCACATGGTCAGTTGCATGGTTCAAGTCTTGGACCTAGCTCATTGAGAAGCACACCAGGCATGTGTGTGCATGTGCCCAAAATCCTGAAGGGAGGAAAAAAATGGAGGAGAAGAAATTGTGGCAAAACCATTTCCCATTGGGGGTGCTTTCTGACTTTTTCTCTCTCTCTGGGGAGTAATGTGTCCTCTGGCCAAAAAATGACAACAAATTGAACATTCAAAGTGTTAAAAATCTTCCCTTTTTTTCCTCAGGTTTTTGCCATAGGGCACCTGCGCTTGCTGGAAAAAGAGACAGACAGAAGCAGAGAGAGGGACCATGAGAAATCACCCTGTTGGAGGTATAGCCTTGCCTCAATATCTTCTGAATTCTCTTCTTGGAATTTTAGGCATGCATGCCCATGTACCAAGAATAAGTTTCAAGTCACCAGGTCCGGGATTCGAACCACCATCAGCCATGTGGGAGTCTAGTGCCTTAACTACCACGCCACCTCCCAGCCCATCTTTTTTTAATTTTTAGAGGATTGAATAAGGGTGATGGTTTCTCTTCAGTCTTACATTTGTATACTTGGCTTATACTTAACTTTGTATGAGCATTTGTTAATATCTATCTCCCTTACTGACTATAAGAAATATTATATATTGCTAAAGCTGTTTCAAAAATTAGTCTGAGGGACCAGCAGTTAGCATAATGGCTATGTCGCTGGACTCCTACGTAGTCGACCGCGGTTCAAGTTCCGGACCCTGTGGCTTAAACTCACGCCAGGTGCATGTGCATGCATGTGTGCCCAAGATCCTGAGCGGAGAATAGAGGAGACGGGATTGCAGCGTGGCCATCTGGGGGATGATTTCTCGCTTTCTGTCTCTCTGTCTCTGTCTGTCTGGCGAGTGCATGTGCCCTATAGCAAAAACCTCTCAAAAAAAAAAATTAATCTGAATTGATGGGTGGAGAACACAAGTTACAGCAGAGAAGGTAAGTTCCTGCAGCTTGTTCTGGTGGTGTATGATGTTCAAAGATGGTTTTTCTCTTTTAGGCTTTACACTCGTGATTTGCCCACTGATCTCTCTTATGGAAGACCAGTTGATGGTTTTAAAACAATTAGGAATTTCAGCTACCATGCTAAATGCCTCTAGTTCTAAGGTATGTTTCTGTGGCTTTTTAAAAAATATTTGACAGTTTTCACTGAAGTAGGAGTCTTAGTTGTAGTTGCAATTCACATTTCAGTGTCCATAAATAAAGTATATTGCTGTATAAGTATCCTCATTCATTTACATATTCTCTGTGGTTGCTTTTCCTAATGGCAGAGTTGAGTAATTATGAGATACCATATCACCCATAAAACATAAAGTTTATGGGAATGTTTTGTACTAGCCATCCTATAATAGTAGGGAAGAATTTCTGTATATGCAAATATATTTAAGTACAAAGTGAATTATTAAGATTATTAAGAAGAAGATACTGTACACCTATAGAATTTCTTCTATTTGAGAGTGGATTGTTTTACCCTCCTCCATAAAATAGAGTATTTCCCAGCTTTTCTTTCTTTCTTTTTTTTTTTTTTTTTAAGAACTATATTATTTAACTTTATTTATTTATTTTTATTTTAATTTGACCAGAGGGACAGAGAGAGAGAGAGAAAGTGAGAAAGCAAGGTGCCAGGTCCAGGACTCGAACCACAGCCAGCCATGTGGGAGTCTAGCACCCTTAACCACCATGCCACCTGCTGGCCCTGCCGGCTGTTCTTTTATAAAAAGCATATTATTGAAATCTTAAAAAACTATAGTATATAGTATATAGTATAAAAACTGTGGTACCCACTACCCTTCCTTTAACAGTTATCAATATAGCTAGTTTTTTTTTTTTTTTTTTTTCATCTTTATACCCCCAATTTTCCATAACTTCTTTATTCTTTTTGTTTCTTCACTGGATTTCAGAAAGAGCTGGTCTTCTTTTTTTCTTTTCTTTTTTGAGAGGTTTTTGCTATAGGGCACGTACGCTCACCAGAAAGAGAGAGACAGAAAGACAGAAAGCAAGAAATCACCCCTTTGGGAGGATGGCCACACCACGATCTCTTCTCCTCCATTCTTCTCTCGGGATTTTGGGCACACACGCACACATGCTTGGTGTGTTTAAGCCACCAGGTCTGGGACTTGAACCACAGTAGACTACATGGGAGTCCGGCGACATAGCTACTACACCAACTGCTGGTCCCCAGAAAGAGCTGGTTTTCTAGTATGCTCCAAAGGTGGTCAATAACTTCATTTCTTTTCCCCCCACTTCGCAAGTATTATTATTAACTTATTCATTTTTAATGTAGTTGGTGTATTTTTTTATCCACAGTTTTGTTTATTTGTTTTTAATCATGAAATAGGTTTTTGCTATAGGGTATATGTGCTTACCAGAGAGAGACAGAGAGAAGGATTTTGAGCATATATGTGCATGTGTCTGGTATGATTTTCAAGCTGCTGGGTCCAGGACTTGAACCCAGTAGGCCATGTTAGAGTCCAATGCCTTAACTACCATACCACCTACTGGCCCTGACCATTGTTTTTTTTAACACTCTTTTGGTCCTAATTAGGTTAGGGAAAAAAATGACATTTAATGTGCTAAATATTGTGTAATATAATATCAGAGCACTAAGAACCTAGTAACTGTTACTTTTAAATATTTTAAATACATATATATATGTATATATGTATTTAAAATATATATATGTGGTTTTATATTATCAAAAAATTTCATGATTTTAAAACATTTTTGCACCATAATAAACTTATGCTTCAATTTTTTTTTACAACCTTTTACAACCTTTTTGACAGTATTGGGTGTGTGTGTGTATAGAGAGTATATATTTTGTATTAGAAATATTTTCTTAGAGATTTTTGCTATTAGGCACATATACTCACCAGAGAGACAGACAGAGATAAGAGAGACAGAAAGCAAGAAATCACTTCCCAGGGGAGATGGCCACACTGCAGTCCCTTCTCTATTCTCCTTTCGGTATTTTGGGCACGCATGCACATGTGTCTGGCATGAGTTTCAAGCTGCCGGGTCCGGGGCTTGAACCATGGTTGGCCACACGGGAGTCCAGTGATGTAACCATTACATCATCTGATGGTCCCAATATTAGAAAATTTTAATGAATGATACTTTTGAAAACCCATGGTCTTTATGTTTAAATAAGAGATTAGGGACCAGCAGATGCGTAATGGTTATCTCCTTAGATTCCCACATAGTCAACTGTAGTTTGAGTACCAGAGCTGGCAGTTTAAAACTCATACCAGACATGTGTGTGTGTGCCCAAAATCCCAAGAAGAGAATGGAGGAGAAGGGGTTGCAGCATGGCCATCTCTTCTGTGGGGTGATTTCTTGCTTTCTGTCTCTGCCTCTCTCTGTCTCTCTGGCAAATGCATATGACCTATAGCAAAAATATCTCTAAAAAAATAAGTAAAAGAAATTATAAGTAGCTCTAATAGGGTCATTATTGTAGCTAATCAAGAATATGCTTTATTCACAGATAAATTGATTATAAATATGTTTAAATTAATAAAATCTGTCTTTATTGCCATAGCTATTGCATTTAGCTCACATTTTAGAGTTTATAATGAGCAATTTAGAATTATCCCTTCATAGAATAAGTGCTCTTTGTTAAAGTATCTTTTTATGTTCATTTTTTTGTTCTTTTTTTTTTTTTAAAGAGATTTTTGCCATAGGGCACAGTGTACTCACCAGAACCAGAGACAGAGACAATGAGAGGGAAAGTAAGAAATCACCCCCTAGTAGGGATGGCCATGCTGCCTGGATTCCCTTCTTCTCCATTCTCCTCCTGGAATCTGGGGCACACATGGTCACGTGCCTGACCTGATTTCCAAGTCCCCTAGCTCCGGAACTCGAACCGTAATTGCCCATGTGGAAGTCCAGCAACCTAACTATTATGCCACCTGCTGGCCTCTATAGAGTATCTTCTCGTGTCCATTGTTTGGTTCCTCTCTGTCTCTTCTTTTTTATCTTGGGAGAGTATCATCAACAATTTCGATGTAAGTAAATAACCACAGTGCTATTTGCACAGCTGCCACGAAGCTTAGTACTGGGACATGGTTTCAGTTTTAATGAACTGAACATCTGCTTGTAGAAAAACCTAAGGCTATTGTTGCTTTTGAATAATAACTGTCTTCATTTACCACTTAGTATTCCAATCTGCTAGCTTAGTTTTATCAGTATGTCTTTTGCCGTTTAATAGGAGCATGTGAAATGGGTTCATGCTGAAATGGTAAATAAAAACTCCAACCTAAAGCTAATTTATGTGACTCCAGAGAAAATTGCCAAAAGTAAAATGTTCATGTCAAGACTAGAAAAAGCCTACGAAGCCAGGAGGTTTACTCGAATTGCTGTGGATGAAGTTCACTGCTGCAGTCAGTGGGGACACGATTTCAGACCTGGTATGTATGTTTGATCTGGAAGACGCCTTGGTCTTAGGGATTATGTTCTCAGCCAGATGACATGATGGGAATTCGGCTTGCATTGGAATTATCCCCTTAGGTAGTTAGTACTACTACTCTCTTTTCTTAACATGAATGAAGACCAAGAGGCGGGATCTTAATTTCCTTATTCCCTGCTGTCATGTTCATTCTAATTGCCTTTATCCTTTGAAGCATGTTACTAGCCAATATACTTTGCTATCTTTGTGGTGTATGTGATCTCTAGATACTCCTTCACATTTGTTGACAAAATAGTATCTCCCTCAAAGTTGTCTTCTTTAGTCATCATTCTAGGTGTCTTTGGCATCTGCACCCAACTCTTCAAGCTAAAGTTCTGTGAGATATTTTATTAATAGTAACCTTTTTCTTCACTCCACCAACCTAATCTTATAGTCATAGCCTGTAGTAAATTGCTTAGAATTGTTTTATGCCATAAGTAGATAAATAAGTAAGTAAGTAAGTAAATAAATAAATGTATTGTGCATGTGCTCACTAGAGAGACAGGGTGTGGTCACATTGCAATTCACTTCCTCTGTTTCTCCACCCTGTAAGGATTTTGGGCACACGCATGTGTGTGTGTTTTACAATCTGCTGGGGCCAGAGTTTGAATCATGTTGACCATATGTAATCTGGTTCCCTGAACCCCTAGGCTATGGGGCTGCCCTCCAGAAATCTGAAATTCAAAGATTCTGCTCCCTGTCTTCAAACTATTTTTTTGGAAGCTTTTAAGACTCCTAGGGATCTCCTGGGTCCATCTTTCAATAGTCTTATTGAAGAGAGAGTCCAGGGTTCTCTTCTGCACACAATGGTCACTCTTTTTCCTATCCAGTCTCTGTGCTATTGCTGCTTACCTCTGTCGTATTTGCCCTGGATCATTTGCATGGCCTATCTTTTTTTTCCACTCTCATTGAAGAATGACACACAGAGAGAGACAGAGACATAGATATAGAGACACAAGACTGCCACTGACCCAATAAATAAAATCAAAGTAGTTAATTATCTGCATAAAGTTAAATAGTATAATTTTCTCTAATCCCTAAAGGATAGAAAGAGAGACATTTTATTTCTTCCTTTTTTTCTCTTTCCAGATTATAAGGCCCTTGGTATCTTAAAGCGGCAGTTTCCTAATGCATCACTAATTGGGCTGACAGCAACTGCAACAAGTCATGTTTTGAAAGATGCTCAGAAAATCTTGTGTGTTGAAAAGTGTTTTACTTTTACAGCATCTTTTAATCGGCCAAATCTTTATTATGAGGTATATACCTTTTATGTAATCTCTTACTTTTGTGGAGAATTATAGCAGAGAGGTTGTACCTTTTCACTGTGTATATGTGTAATAGAGAAGTGCTCATGTGTACATGAGTAATAGAGAAGTATGTATAAAAGTTTTTAACATCATGAGATAGTTATAAGCAGATTCATTAATTTGTACTTTATGCATGTATCTGTTATGTTATATAATCTTTTATTAGGTTAAATAGAAGATACTACCTCATGAGATGACACTATTTTATAAAATATATGAACAAATTACACGTATTTGTTAAATTTATGCTCATCCTTTTCTTATCCAAGGATGCAGAGAAAGGCTAGAGTGATACTAATGACCGTAGTGACATTTCTACTGAAATTAATTGCTGAGTAATGGAAATATTATTTGCCATTAAAGACTTGCCAGTACTCCTTATGTACTCTTTATATCAAGATTTTGCTTGATGTACAAACTTGCAAGATAAAGTAACCTAACAGCTGTCTTTTCTTTATTTTCAACCATTTTAAGAATGGATTTAATCCTTCTGTGAGTTTTCATTGAAGAGTTATTTAAGCCATGGTTAGTGTTTTAATACTGACAAATTATTCACTGTCTCCTTATCTCTGACAAACTTAAAAAAAGATCAAGAAGAGAGTCTGGGAGGTGGCAGGGATGAGTCAGATGGGCTGAATCCTCTGAGGCAAGTGAAAAAATAATAGAAACACCATAATTGTGAAAGAATTGCAACTCGAAAGTTGTTAATAAGTGGCTCCTTGGATGGCACTCATTCATTTACTTTTTAATGAGTTAAACCTTCTTCTTAGGTCCGGCAGAAGCCCTCAAACACTGAAGATTTTATTGAGGATATCGTAAAGCTCATTAACGGGAGATACAAAGGGCAATCAGGTAATCTCTGTCTCCAGCACCTTAATCACCATGCCACCTGCCAGTCCCAGTACTGATGTTCTAAAGGGTACAAAATATAGTCCCTTATAGCGAGGGACACATTTAAATAAATAGTGCATATTGAATTGGTTAAGCATAAATAGAGTGAAGAGTACATATGTAAATGTGACCCAGGCTTTATGAGTTAAAAAATGTTACTAAAGCCAAGAGTTTGTGTAAAAAGAACATTTCAAATCTGGTCTGTAGGTTTTCAGGGGATAATAATGGGTGTCATGGATAAGAAGAGTTCCAGGATTAAGTAAGTTTGAGAAAGTGGGCAGCCATTTATTACTTTCAAAGACTCTCAGGGTGTTACCAGCACATTAGAAGAAAGCTCTGACCAGCTCTGACAATAGAGAAGCCTTTTTAACTTTGCTGAATGCAGTGTTCCCCAAACTTATTTGCACATGAAACTTTTCATAGCACATTTGTTAACATCTTACGGAGCTGTGAGAAATTTCTATATATTGATAAAAGGAGATTAAATTGGAGAGAGAAGAGAGGTAATGGGAACCAAAACTAGTGGTTCAGGGTTCATTTCTGCTTTAGAGTAAGTTGGTGATCAAATCTCAAATTAGACCAAAAATTCAATATATGCTCAAAGCCTTGGAATTTTCCATAATTATTTTTCCCCCTGTGCATTGAATCAGTGTCTTAAGTGTATGTGTTAAAAATGATCTTCCAGAAATATACTGTAATATATCTAACAATGGGACATATTTTTCTATAGGAATCATATATTGTTTTTCTCAGAAAGACTCTGAGCAAGTTACGGTTAGCTTACAGAATTTAGGAATTCATGCAGGTGCTTACCATGCCAATATGGAACCAGACGATAAGACCAAAGTTCATAGAAGATGGTCAGCCAATGAAATTCAGGTGAAATTTTTATCTTCAATAAAAGTCTAATTACTTTTAGGAAATATTTAATCTTGACTTAACTTACTGATAAATATTGAAACATTTTAGGTAATAGTGGCAACGGTTGCATTTGGTATGGGAATTGATAAGCCTGACGTGAGGTTCATTATTCACCATTCAATGAGTAAATCCATGGAGAATTATTACCAAGAGAGTGGACGTGCAGGTATGTCAAACTCAGATGTGGAAGTAAGGTTTTTAGAAGGTTTTTCTAGAAAATGCATTATAAAAATTTAGTATTTCTGTATTTTTAATCTTATTAGTGTTTTTCTAGAACGATGAAGTCTTTTTAGCAGTTTTATACTTAATTGCGTATGGAGAAATTATACTTACGTTCTATTGGAGTGTTTTGAATTGTTCCATCTTACATATGCTAAAATAATTTAATATTCATCTTTGCCAGTTACATTTTTAATTAATGGTTTCAAATCTATAACTTAAGTAACTGGATTTCTTATCGATGCATTTTTTTTAGCTTTTTAAAGCTGAATGTTGATAAGTCTCTTTGATCACTTTATTAAAAAATTTGAAGGCAACTGTTACAAATTAACTTTCTTATCTCTAAAGTTCTAGATGTAGTATGTGTTGCCAGGTAATTTTACATACATTATTTTTGCATGTTTTAATTCTTGGAAGTAATTATACAATCTGAAGGTTTCTCACACCACAGGTCGAGATGACATGA
The DNA here is from genome assembly GCA_026018925.1 of Tupaia tana. Taxonomy (NCBI): domain Eukaryota; kingdom Metazoa; phylum Chordata; class Mammalia; order Scandentia; family Tupaiidae; genus Tupaia; species Tupaia tana. Next base: position 129,953,446 of record JAKSZU010000006.1, on the reverse strand, counting down.
AAGCAGACTGTATCTTGTATTATGGCTTTGGAGATATATTCAGAATAAGTTCAATGGTAGTCATGGAAAATGTGGGACAACAGAAGCTTTATGAGATGGTGTCATACTGTCTCAACATAAGCAAGTAAGACACATACCTTTTTATAACTTTTATCAGTTAAAGGCAATAACAATATGAAAAGTATATGGCATTGCTTTGAGTAGTTACTGAAGTAAATATTGGGTTGTTGGAAAAGTCATGACGTATTTTTTTTCTATGTTTTACTATTCAAAAATGCGTCATGACATTTCCGATGAGCCAATACATTATTGTAGCACCAAGGTACAAATCTATAAAAGCAGATGTCTGAGAAGGGGAACCGGAACATGAACTGTGTTATATACCTTAATCCAAGAAAAGATGCCCTATCTATCCATACTCCAACACTGTAATTCTTTTTTTTTAATTTGAAACTTACTTTTTTTTTTTTTGGAGAGGTTTTTGCTACAGGGCGCGTGCGCTTGCCAGGCAGACAGAGAGAGACAGAGAGATAGAAAGTGAGAAATGACCCCCCAGGGGGATGGCCATGCCACAATCCCTTCTCCTCCATTCTCCTCTCGGGATCTTGGGCACACACGCACACGCGCCTGGTGTGAGTTTAAGCCACAGGGTCCAGGACTCAAACCGTGGTCGACTACGTGGGAGTCCAGTGGCATAGCCATTACACTAACTGCTGCTGGTCCCTTAATTGAAGCTTTTGATACACATTGACTGTGAGTTGAAGCCCTTTTACTCTGGCGCTGGTGTACAGCTACGTGCTTTAGTAATTTTACAGAGGTGCCTGAGAGGCATTTTGAGAGTCAGAGTCAGACTCGGTAACATGAGCTGTCCTATCAGCTAACGTGCTGAAAAGATAATTGAGTATAGGGTCACGGTTCTCCTTAGGAAGTACTGGGGCATCAGAAAAGTCATGACACATTTATGACTTTTCCAACAACCCAATAAATGTAAATCTTTTTAGGATGCTTTTAGTTCTGTCATAGAACTTCCTTGTCGTCGTTATCTTGTGCTCTGATATCTTATCACATGAGGCCTCAAAAATGTTGAAGTGGTTATCAGTAAACCAGACAGTGACAGAAAATAGTATTTCTTGCCCATAGATGTCACAATAATATAGTTAAAACATCCAGGGGACTATTATGAAGCATATTTTGGGACTTGGACTCAAATATGGACATTTTTATTTAAAAGAAACTGCCTTATTGTCAAAAAGATTCTCCTAATGGTTGAGAAATCCTGAATTTCAAAATGATACTCAGACTTCTTAAGCATTCTTTATCGAGAACATATTGAAAAATCATAATATATGTGATGGGTAGCATGAACCCTCAAGATGTCTGTGTCCTAATCCTTGGAACCTGTGATTATGTTACTTCGTATGGCAAAGCGAAGTTAAAGTTCCAGTTGGAATTAAGATTGCAAAATCAGCTCATGTTAAAAGATGGAGATGGTTTCAGATTACCAGGGTAGGCACAGTGTAATCACAGGTGTCCTTAAAAATGGAAGGGGAGGGACCGGCAGGTGGTGTGGTGACTTAAGGTGCTGGACTCCCACATGGCTGACTGGTTTGAGTCCTGGACCTGCTGGCTTGCTTTCTCACTTTCTCCCTCCCTCTTTCTGTCTCTCTATGGTAAGTGCATGTGCCCTATAACAAATTAAATAACAATAATAATAATTTAAATAATTATTAAAAAAAAAAAAAGCAAAAGGGGAGCCCAGCCTTTGTGGTGTGTGTAATTGGTAGCAAATCAGGCTATGGAGCTGGATGACACATGCAAACCCATAGACCACAGTTCCAGTCTCTGGCCTGGTCAGCCTGAAAACACTGCACACCTGTGTGTGAGAACCCAGAATGCTGGTAGGCTGGCGGAAGGGTACCATGGTGTGACCAAGCCCTGTAGAGAGTGCTTTTCTCCTGTTTATCTCTTAAGCATGTACTCTATGGTGAACTGAAGAACAAGGTGGAAGAGGGAGGTAGGAGTCAGATTGTTGTGAGATGAGAAGGACTCTATTGTTGGGTTTGAAAATGGACTGGAGACGATAGGGACTGAGCGGGGCAGGAGCTAAGGAAAGTAGGTGGCCTTAAGAAACTGGAGAAATAAGGAAGCAGAGTCTTGCGTAGAGCCTCCAGAAGTCATCCAGCCCTGCTGAAACCTTGATTTTAACTCAGTGATATCCATGTTAGATTTCTAACCTGTAGAAATAAATATGAGCTGATAAATTGGTGTTATTTTAAGCCACTAGGTTTGTGATATTATTAATGGAAGAAACTAATATGGTAGTAAAGCTGTGTATGTTGAAATAGGAATTCTTAAAGTTTTTTAGGTCATTTGCTAATTTGCATTCCTCAATGTGTTTGCAGATGTCGCCGGGTATTGATAGCTCAACATTTTGATGAAGTATGGAACTCAGAAGCGTGTAACAAAATGTGTGATAACTGCTGTAAAAACATCTGTAAGTTTTTTGTTGTTGTTGTTGTTAGGTTTTTGTCATAGGGCACATGCGCTTGTTGGAGACAGACACAGAGACAGAGGGAAAGTGAGAAATCACTCCCAGGGTCAATGGCCATACTGCAATCCCTTCTCCTCTGTTCTCCTCTTGGGATTTTGAACACGTATGCATGCACATGCGCCCAGTGTGATTCTCAAGCCACTGGGTCCAGGACTTAAACCATGGTCGGCACTGTAGGACTCCAGTGCCTTAACCACCACATCACTTGCTGGCTCTAAGTTTTTGTTTTTGTTTTGTTTTTAAACTATAATTTATAGGTTTATATGTATAGCTAGGACTATATGACAGAAGCATTAGACTCCCATAAGTATTTAAAAGATTAAGTAAAGCCTGAATAGAATTAACAACACAAAGTTTTACAGCAAAGATGCACTAAAGGAAGTCACATGTATGCATACATTTTATATTGCTATACCAAGGACATATGAAATTTTTTAAGAAATGAAAAATTTTAAATTCTTGAATGGAAATGCTATTATATAAGAAAAGCTAACCTTGTGATAATCTCTAATACTTTATACCCATTAATTGGGAAGATAATTTAGTAAAGAGTGGAGAGTATAGTAAATCACTTTGATCTGGATAATGACTAGCCACTCCTAAGAACTAACTCAGCAGTGTTTTGGTGTATTTTCACTTTTTAAAATCCTGTCTGTATGTGTTGTGTTTGTAGAACTGGACTAGCCAGTTCAAGGTGCAAATCCCCACTGTGTTCTGATACAGTGGTGGGTGAAGGCCACTATACTGTTAACTCTGCAGCTGGAGAAACCTACTTTTGAACTTTATATTATCTTATCTTGACCAAATTAACAAGAGTCTGATACATAAGTCAGAGTGCTAGTCTCTTAATGGTTGGTGGTATGTGCCTAAGACATACTTCTCAGAAGAGATGAGCACAGATCAGGTGGAGAATAGACTGCCTCTCCTGTAAAGACACCTTGTAGTAACTGTCATAGTCATGTCTGGCAGACACTTTCTGATTCCGAGAGCAAACTGCAGGCTTTCTGATAACCAGGTTATTTTCTTTGTATCACTGGAAATTCCATAACGTCTTACAGAGACTGCAACATAATCTGATAAAAACTTGAGAAATAGCTTAGTCTGCATTCACAATGAATCAGTATTTATGGTGCTTCACATGGGCAACTAGTTTTAAATCAGTTTAAACACTTGGGATAGCCTATCTTTGCCCTCATTTCTAAATACTAATAGTCTATAACCATGTCTCTTTCATTGCAGCATTTGAAAGAAAGAATGTAACAGAGTACTGCAAAGATCTCATCAAGATCCTGAAGCAGGCGGAGGAACTGAATGAAAAACTCACGCCCCTTAAACTGATTGATTCTTGGATGGGAAAGGGTGCCGCAAAATTGAGAGTAGCAGGTGTTGTTCCTCCCGTGCTTCCTCGTGAAGAGCTGGAGAAAGTCATCGCACACTTTCTTCTACAGCAGTATCTCAAGTATATACGAACCCCCTTCTTGTCTTTTCATGTTCCTTATAATTTTCTTTTTTTAACAAAATAAATGGCTTTGTGTCGTTTGATGCAAACTCTTAAATGCCATAGAAAAATAATTTACGTAATAAATGCAACCTTTCATTAATCACTAAGTCAAAACACAAAACTAGTTTAAATAGTACAGCTTTTATTTCCTATAAATGTTAAGAGTATTGCACTTACAGTTATTTCTTTTATAAACTTTTGTTTTCTGTGGCTTCTTTTTCTAAAGGTTTCTGATTGTTAACTTTTATCTCCTGCAGAGAAGACTACAGTTTTACTGCATACGCTACCATTTCGTATTTGAAGATAGGACCTAAAGCCAATCTGCTGAACAGTGAGGCACACGTTATTACTATTCAAGTAAAGAAGCCCTCACAGAGCTGGTGCGGGGTAATGGCCTATTAATTTTCAACTTTATACATATTTAAGTAAATATATTAAGACTGATAAAAACCTTTTCTGTAGTACTCTCCTAGGTCCATCTGAACATGAGAGGAGTTAAGTCAGTTTTCTTCTTAGATTCTGGGTAGAGAAGAGAGAAAACATAGCTTTGTTTCCTGAACTAGCCTTTTGGTATGGACTAGGGGTTTCCAACCTTGGAATGTGAGGCCTCCATGCAGTGATGCCCCCTGCCCCCGCGGTACTTCTTATGACCAGTACCAGTTGAGAAGTCTGTGCTGCTCTAGAGGCTGGAAACCACTGTAATATGCTGTCAAGTCTGCAGAAGCATGCCCTGTTGTATCTAGGATACTTCAGGTATTCTTTAGGATTTCTCTGTCAACTCAGTCCCTTTTATTCATGATAGGGCTCATATTTCAGTAGAAGTACATAGATAAACTAGACCCCCAGGGGCCAGCCCTATAAGGCAGTGGTTAAGTGCTGTGCATTGGGAGCCAGATCCCACACAGCTGACTGCACTTTTAATTCCACTCATGGCAGCTTGAGAGACATGCCAGGTATATGTACATATGTTCCCCAGATTCTGACAGGAAAAAGAAATGCAGGAAAAGGGATTGCAGCATGACCACATGCCATGGGGAGGTGCTTTCTCTCTCTCCCTCTCTCTGGTGAGTATAAGTGGTCTCTGGCAATTAAAAATAAAAAAAAAACAAAAACAAAAACTAGACCCTGGACACTTAAAGAGCTGACGGATGGAGAAGGAATATTCTGAGATTATTAATGAGAAAACTGAATAGCTGAATCTTCAACCAGGGTGTTTGATTTGTTACTTTTTTATAGGTTGACTCATCTCAAACTTGTCCTTCTAAACAAGCTGCTGATAAAAACAAGGAAGACAGAAGTTCAGGTAACTTCCAGAAGAAGTCTGCAAACGTGGTTGAGCAATCTGGCACTAAGAACACTGGGGCTAAGAAAAGAAAAATTAATGATGCCTGAGATGTGTAACTAAATTTTCCAAGAAGTTTTATGCATGTGTGCACTATTAGTTTAATAGTCGCAGTTTACTGGGGTTTTTAAAACTATTTCACTGATATTTTATATATATGGAGCTACTTTTGCAGAGCTTATCTATGAAGATTTGAGAATTTGACACCTCTTGAAAATTAGAGATCAAGAATTATATAATACAGTATGAAACATGGGAAAAATCTTCTGTTATGTAAAAGCGCTTTATGCTTTGATATATACCTAGTTGTTTTTTCTTCTGAAATAACTTTGATAGCAATATTATACTGACATAGGCTCATTACTAAAAGTGAGTGCATTTTAAGATGAATAATGTAGATGATATCAGGTATAAAAACAGATGCAGAATTCAAGCAAAAAAGGAGTAAAGCATCAATACAGGTAATATCAGCAAATAAGATATTGCTACATCTTTCTTTAAGTAAAATACAAGTATAAGATTTCTGAAACCACAGCCTGTTTTGACATTTCAGTGAAAGGATAGCTCTGGTCCACTAGAGCACATTTTGGCTAATAGAGAGTCATTTAGCTAAATTTGCTCCAGAGCTAAATCACAAATGAACATATTTAAGTTCAAAATACAAAAATGAATAACGAGACTTCTTACAAAGTAAGTGGTTAAATTTATTAGAAAAATATTTCTGTAAATAAATTATATGGTCTAATTTCATCTGAATTTTTATTTTTATATACTTTTCCACTAAAATCATCATTATGTCTACATTTTTAACTTCAATGAGGTCATCATTAAATCAGTGTAGCCATTCATTTTATTGCCTTGTAGTATTTTTTTTCTCACTTGGAACTGTATGTGTTTCCTAAAGTTCTCTTTTCAGTCAAAATAATCTTCTATATCAATATTTGGATCTAGCAGATCTTCTCCATATGATGAAAGATTCATTTGGTTTAAAATTAAGTTTTCAAATGTTTCTTCTAAATCTGTGTCACCAATTAAGACAGCTCCCATCATACGCCCATTTTGCATGACGACTTTGATGTATTCTCGTCCTTTGGTGAATCTCAGCATTAATTCATGATCTGAACCTAAGCCTTGTGCGTTGTATTTTCCTAGCAATACAACCTATAAATAAGGATAAAAAAGTCATTATTGTGAGTACTAAAAAGAAAATATAACATGCAGTTAGTGTTATGCTAAAATAGACAGCAGAAAACTATTCAATAAAATTTTATAGCTGATGGGATGAATAGATGGCATAGCAGTTATGTCACTGGACTCCTACATGGCTGACCACGGTTCAAGTCGCAGATCCAGTGCCTTGAAACTTACATCGAGTGCGTATGCATGCGTGTCCAAGATCCAAGGAAAAGAAGCAATGGCATCATGGCCATCCTCCCTAGGGGGTGATTTTGGGCACATGTGCGCAGTGTGATTTTTCAAGCCACCAGATCTGAGACTCGAATCATTATCTATGTGGGAATCTAGCGCTTTTACCACCATGTCACCTGCTGGACCCCTAGTTTAAAGATTTTTAATGAGGTGATGAATTAAATCTTTCATGGACAAATTACTTACTTTCTCTGAGCCTTCTATTTTATGTTTCTCCTTTTTCTTAAGTTAGGAAGGAATAAAACCTGCCTTGGTAATGTAAAGAGGATTAAATAAAGACAGTATGAATGGGAAATCACCAATTCCTTCTTAAATATGATAGCTAACAGTTACTCTTACAAACAAAAGGCAATTTCAAATAATGCTAGAAATATACCAAAAGGGAACACATCTAGAAAAGAGCTTTTTTCCCTCTAACTATAAAATAGTATAAGAATTAACTGGGTAATAATTATCAGGTGACTAGGAATTAAAATTAATTGGGACCAGCAGATGGCGTAATGGCTATGACACTGGACTCCCAAGTAGTTGACTGCGGTTTGAGCCCTGGACTTGGTGGCTTAAATTCACGCTGGGGTGTGTGTGAGTGCATGCCCAAGAACCAGAGACAAGAATGGAGGAGAAGGGACTGCAGCGTGGCTATCCCTCCCTGGGGGGGGGGGGTGATTTCTCGCTGTCTCTGTCTTTCTGGGGAGCACACGTGCCCTATAGCAGAAACTTCTCCAAAAAAAAAAAAAAAAAAAATGAAGAAGAAGAAGATTAATAGACATACTAGGTATTATAAGAAAAGTGAAAAAGTCTTTTTTAAACCATATACATTTTTTATAAAATTAGACAATCAATCATATTTAGTTATAAAACAAGCAGAAAAGGCCTGAAGGCCTAAACTTGCTTAACCATCTTACCTTATAATTAAAAAACTTTGTTACATGAGCAAACAGTTCAAAGCTGAAATCCATGTCAATTGTGTCTCCTGAACTAGCTGCGGCCATGCACCTTGCTGCATACCATCCCATCTGCCTAGCCTGGGTCCACAGCCTCATCTGAAATCATGAGAAAATGTTATACAGTACCACTTCTCATTATCATTATTTGGCAAATGTTATCATCTTAACAGTTGCAGAATATATTCCCTTAAAAAGGTTCAATATTTGACGGTCCTTCAAACCAGGTCTCTCTCCAAATTCTGTCATCAGCATTAATACAGATGCCAAACTATTGTGAAAAATGTGGTCCATTTTTCAGTAATCTTCATTTTTATGCACTAGAGATGTAAAGTGTACTGTGCAATTAACCTCAATGGTCAGACAGATGTATCCCAGCCCCAAGACATCATATCAGACTTCTGCAACTAATTCAGGGAAGTCATTTATTTTTTTTTTCTACAACAGTATTTATTTTTCTTCTATTATATTTGTATTGTATTTCTACAAAGTTTTGGGATTCCTTGGCACAAAAGAACACTGACCTAGGGAGTCATAGTAGATTTGAATGTCAACATTCTTACATATTTATATAACTTTTTTGAGTCTCAGTTTCTTCTCCTGAAATATAACTCCACCTCTTCTAAGGCTACTGGAAGAATTACAACTCCACCTCTTCTAAGGCTACTGGAAGAATTAAGTAGATTAGCCTATACGAAGCAATGTAAAAGTAACACGTAATATGGCCATGAGTATTGAGGATATATTTAGAAGCGATAGATTTTTTTAATTTTTAAAATTTTATATACTCAATCACTGTATATCATTACAGCTTATAAAATGATTTTTCCTAGCATGAATACTCAGAATATTAGACTACTTAAAGATATTATCATAAATAGGCCAACAGGCGTTGTGGTGGTTAAGGGCATGGAACTCTCCCACATGTTGACTGTGGTTCAAGTCCTGGACCTGGCAGCTTGCTTTCTCACTTTCTCTCTCTCATTCTGTCCCTCTCTGATCGAACTAACTAACTAACTAACTAAATAAATAAATTTAAATAAAGAAATTCTAACAAAATATTATCATAAATGTTATCATCAACAGATAATTTTCCATTTTTGTGTCCCTTAAATGTAGATTTCTTTTTTATTCAGTTTCCTCTCTGTCGATATGATAGGTGTGATGAAGTGAAAGGCAGTATACGGCAAAAGCAGAGTAGACTGATGTAGTAATAACTGGACAATGGCTGGCAGAGGTGGTCTGCAATATCACACTGCTAGACTTGATAATGTATTCCTCAAAATCCCTTAGTGTCTTAGACTACATAAAAAAATTAATTTGTGTCCTTATTGCTTGTGCAAATCAAGAAATGAATTCTATCAAATTCACTGAAATCCAGGGACACCTGTGTGTTTTTGGAGATTTCTTCCCTTATCAGATTATGACACATTAAGGAGGTAATATACCCTAGGGTATAAGACATTTCAAAAAGAGTCTCACAAACTCCAATTCCTAATTAAGAATTGGTAACGGTTATGCCACAGAAATGAATAGGATGACAGTAGAGAAAACTGGAAACAAGCTAGATTGAGGCATGTTGGATACCAGCAGGCTGAGAACACTATCTTAGTGATGTCTCTGCCTACATAAATACAAAATGATGGTGCTGCCTCTTAAAATACACATAGCTCTTCTATCATTTTCACTTCCCAGTTAACCTGATGAATAAGACCCCTATGTGGAGCTGATCTTTTCCAAAGAACAGCACAAACTGGACCTTTTATCTGTAACATCTCTCTTGACTCTACCCTTCCTGAGACAACTCACTTTGGGTCATTCTTTAGTTCTCTTCCTGTAGTATGCTTTTTCTCCATTACAAGACCTGGTAGGTAAAACTGAGGACAGTAGGATTTGTAAGGCTGAGAAGAGCTATTCAGTGGTGGAACATTTTTCAGTAATAATTACTCCAGAGAAAGAATGGGATCATCCAGAAATAGAATGCTCTGTCTCTATGATTTATAATCTTCATAATTTGTTTTATTTTTAAATCTAAAGCTGTGCTATCCAATATAGTAGCCATCAGCCACATGTACCTATTTATATTTAAGTAAATGTAAATGATGGGGCCGGTAGGTGGTGTGGTGGTTCAGGGCACTGACTCTGGACATGGAGTTCCAGACCTGGCAGCTTACTTTCTCTCTCTCTCAGGCACTCTCTCTCTCTGTCCCTCTCTGGCCAAATTAAAATAAGCAAATAAATAAATAAAGTTAAATAAAATAATTCTTTAAAAATATATAAATGAAATTAAAGATTCAGTTCTCTAGTCACATTAGTCTTGTTTCAGATGCTTCCTTTTTTGTTTTTATTTTTGTTTTTTGAGAGATTTTTTGCTATAGGGTATGTGCACTCACTGGAGAGACAGAAAGTGAGAAATCATCCCCTGGGGGAATGGCTCTATGACATACATAGCTAGTGGTCACTTGACTGGACAATGCAGAATTACAGAACATTTCCATCATCACTGGAAGTTCTGTTGGGTCAGTGCTGATAATCACATGAGAATAAAAAACAAAGTGACAGCCCCTAATTCTTTTCAATGAACAACCATCCCAGTCAACTCTACCACTATGGAATAACTTACCAGAAAGAAAAATTCTAGTTTTTAATTTTTTTTTTAAGTATCATGGAACAATTCTGTGATAGGTTCTCATTAAAGTAAAACAGTTGGATAACCAGAAAGTTGGATCTGCTGGTAGAAACCACCTTATTTTCAGATGGACACTCTGACAGAAACATGTGGTAACCTGTGCTGCCTCACCTGCTGCCAGAAGGGGCTGGGCTGCCAGGATGCAGTGCAGATGTCCCCTGCAGCGTAGACATCGGGGAGGGATGTCTGCATATGGTCATCCACTTTGAGGCCACCATCTTCTCCTAGATCAAACTAAACAATGTTCTTCATAAGCGTAAGCACTAAGAAAAATGAACATGACTTTTTTATTCTAAAGTAAATGAGTAAGTCAAACTGTTACACCTTCGTATGTTGATCTTTAATAAGAAAGTGAAAAGTAGCTGCAAAGTTTAGACACCTAAGCTGAATTCCAGGGATCAAATTTCTACCAAGAGAAGCTCATAAAATTCAAAAGCAACTTATAAAATCTTAGAATTTTAACATCAAAAATGCCCAATAATCATAAAAATATACACCTCTTTTCATAAGCTTCAGTATTAAAAAGCAAAAATATAGTATCATTTCTCTAAAAGAATCACTTAAGAATTTGTAAGAGGTGTCAGTCCCTTAACCTATAAATTGTGCATTATGTCCCATTAATGATAATGCTTATGCTGAGATGTTAACTGCTTAAGAATTTTATGCAGTAAAGGATAGTGTAAATCAAACTATAAATATAAGCCAAGTTGTTTTTAGCCATCTTAAGTTAAAAGCTTGTCCTAAAACAGTGAATATTCTTGTTTGAGAACACAGGTATTCATGAAGAATTAATACTTTAAAAATATTCGTAACTGGCCAAAAAAAAATTGCCTTACATTGTTGCCAGGGAGAAAAGGATCTGTATTTGGTGTCACTCCTGTAGCGCTGACAATGAAATCACAGCCATATATCTTTTCATTTGTCAATTCCACATATACAGGCCATAGCTCTTTTAAAAAAAAAAAAAAAAAAAAAAGGCAGACTTTATTCTCCAGTGTAATCATTACATCAACTGTCCACAACCTATGTGAATATAATGATTGGAAACCAAAAAAGAAACAAAAAGAAGGCAGGAGATGACTTTAGAACAACATCTCAATGCCCCTTAATTTTTAATGAAGGATATTAGTTAAAATAATTTTGTTTTGTTAAAATATCTCATCTTGGGTATAATTACAAAATCACGGCATTCTAAACATTTTTTCCTCCAAATTTGGACAATTTTTTTTTAATTCGCTAGAGGGCATGTGTATTTATTGGAGGGAGACAGACTTTCTAAATTATTTCTTTAAATATCTTTATTAATACTTTTGTTCCATTTAGTATTTAGTCCCATTAGCTTACTTTTCAATGTTTTTCATTCTATCCGTATTCTAACTGTTAACACTCTCTTTTCCTCTGGAAAAATCCAAAGAATTCAAAATAGTGGAATAGCTCATATACTAAATGGCTGAATGTATTTCTTCAAATGATTACACTTCTTTTTTTTAAGAGAGATTTTTGTTGTAGTTTGCTATAGGATGCGTGCACTCACCAAAGAGAAAGTGAGAAGTCACCCTCCATAGGGAAGGTCACACTACAATCCCTTCTCCTCCATTCTCCTCTTGGGATCTTGGGCACGCATGCACATGTGCTCAGCGTTAAGTTTCAAGCCTCTGGGTCCAGGACTCAAACTGCGGTCAGCCATGTAGGAGTCCACCAATGTAACCATTACGCAATTTGCTGGTCCCACAAATGATAGTACTTCTTACAGGAGGTGTACAATAGGAATGAAGAGATGTACATCTTCATCCCCAATACATAGATTTTTCAATCTATTTGATTTGAAGTCATTTCACCTCCAAAGGCTTGAGTTTGTACATTTTGTTTTTATCTAAAAAATATTCTGACTCATCAGCCTGTGACAGTCAAAACACTCTGAATCCTATGTAAAACTTGAGGCTTACACAATTTATTAGAAAACCTAAAGAATATGTAGTGAAATGAAGTGACTTGGTATTATTAAGCTGTGGTTTATTTTTACTCTTCATGTTTAAATTTAAATGGAAACCTGGAATTGTTTTTCAGTATATATAACAAAATTAAATTGTCTTCAGTCTAAATAAATAGTTATGTGGGTTTTTTTTCTTATTCCATTACTTACCTTTGTCAGTTGTAACTGACTTATGATGATGCCTTGGGAAAGTCAAGGATTTTTTCTTCGAAAGTATAAATTCTTCCTGAAGATAGATTTTCTTTACCTCACATGTAGTTTCAATGTGAATCTTATGAGAAAACTAAAATAAGAAAATATTGGTCAACTTATTATTTGTAGAAGAAGGACCTATTTACTCAGATGAAGAACAAAATTTCATTCACTTACATTAACAGAGACAAAACAATTCTTATAAGTGAAAATACATTAGAGGCCCCAAAATAAGCCTCAAGTTTTGTGCATGGAAGAACTGAGCAGAAGTTCATTCAACACAGAATCAGCAGCTGCACTGGCAGGTAGCACAGAGGGCAGGATTTTTAGTGTAGACTTAATTGCTCATTTCACATGTATTTTTCTTTTTTTATTACTGTAGTTACAGACTAAAACTTCAGGGCATGTCTCTCTTGATTCACTGTTTACGGCAGAACTGTAGTGAGGTGCCAGGTAGACAGTAGATACTCTGTAAATGTTTACTGAACTAAGCTGCTGACCATGTCAGGTTAAAAATACAATCAATTTTAGGATCTGAAAGTCAGAAAAAAATGATTTTGCACCATTTCCATCACAAAAATTAGATGTATCATGAAGCTAAATTCCCACCTATCTAAAGCTGAAAACTAAAACTTTAAAGAAATCACAAAAGTGGGGCCAGCGTGTGGCGTGGTGGTTAAGGTGCTGGACACCTAACCCTAACCCTAACCCCTAACCCTAACCCTAACCCTTACCCTAACCCTAACCCTAACTCCCACATAGTCAAACAAGGTTCAAGTACTGAACCTGGTGACTTGCTTTCTTTCTCCCTCTGTGTCTCTCTCTGGTAAAATTAAAATAAATAAATGAATAAATAAAATTAAAAATAAATAATTCTTAAAGAAATCACAAAAGTAATGAACTGCATGCACGCTTCTTACAGTATGTATTTTCTATTTAGTCACTATACATCTTTACAGCATACAATACAGTTTTTCAAAGCATGCATGCGGTGTGTGTCAATCAGGTCAAAGATGTTACCATCTACGTCATCCTAAACAGGTAACTTTCCATTCTTGTTTCTGTTAAATGTCTTCCTGAGCCCCTCCCTCGCACTCCTCACTTTCTATCCTGTCCTATATGATCTCTGATATCTACACTTGCCCTCCCTGCTACTTTATCTTATAGTCCTTCACTTTCTGCCAGAGCGCAGACATTTGGTATACCGAATGGGGATATACCATGTCTTTCATAGTCTGGCTTGCTTCAACTGGCATTAGATCTATATAATTCATCTTTGTATCAAATTATAGTATTTAAATATGAATCTTATGAGAAAACAATATATAGTGATTAAATAGTAAATACATATTGTAAGAAGTGATTTCTTTAAAGTTTTGGTTTTCATCTTTAGGTAGGTGGGGGTTTAGCTTCATGATACATCTAATTTTTCTTGCTAAGTCTTTTAACAACTATTTAAAAATAAAATTTCTGGGACCAGTGGTTGATGTAATGGCTGTCGCTGGACTCCCATGTTGTCGACCTCAGTTCGAGTCCCAGACCTGGTGGCTTAAACTCACGCTGGGCATGTGTGCGCGTGTGCCCAAGATCCCGAGAGGAGAATGGAGAAGGGACTGTGGCATGACCATCCCCCTTGGGGGGGTGATTTCTCGCTTTCTGTCTCTGTCTTTCTGGTGTGCGCATGTACCCTATAGCAAAAACCTTTCCAAAAAAATAAATAAATAAAAATAAAATATCTAATGAGTAAAAACAAGTCATCTGCTTATCTAATTAGGATATTAAGTATGTATTTAAATCCATCTAAATCCATCTAATGTAACCTTTATAATATCAGTTTACTGCATGAATCTGATGTGACCTTAAAATAGGACAGGTATGTTTGGTATAGTCTGGATCTGGGGCTCTCTGTCTGCAAAGTTAAAATGAAGACTGAGAGCTGGTTTTTGCTGAGTCTGATCTTCACCTATCTTTGATAGCCAACTGTGCCAAATAGCTTTGAAGTCCTTTTGTAGAATGATGGATTTTAAGTAAAGTGACCTAGCAATTCTTTGCCTATTTATTTGTAACCAGAGTTTAACAAATGATTCAGGAATTCAAAATTACATTTAGACATGTCTAATCAGTATATGAAAACATACCTCTTTTGTTCCTTTAAGATTCAAACCTTCATGCCAATCTGGTCCCAAGGCACTGCCTATATTATCAGCTTTAGCTTTGCTTCTTGCTTCCTTTTTCTTTCCTGAAGAGAAAAAATCAAATGAAATAAAAATTTCCAGGTAGAGAATTATGCTGTATTCTGAAGTTTTTAGGCAATGTAATGATTGTCATATATTAAATATGGTTAAATGAAGTTATCTATATTAGTAATTTTATTTAGAAATATATTTTCGTATTTACTTTGTTAATTATTTTAATATTTAATTCACAGCTACAAATGGTAATCTTTCAATTGAATATTTAGTATCAGTACACTTCACATATCTTTTGAATTTTATATATACTGTTTAATATGAAGGGTTAAGAAAATTAGTCTTCAGATTTATTTTCCAAATTCATGTCGATTTCTAGCACCTCTAAAACTTAGAAAATTCTTGTTGAATTTTATAAGCCAAAAGTTAATAAAAGCTACTGAGGCCAGATGATTGCTTAGAGGTAACAGCTGGATTCACAGCTGGAAGTTCCCCAGTCCTAGTGCCTCACTGTACATGCCTGGTGTGCACATGTGCCTATGATGTGAGACTGAGGCTGGTAGTGGATCATGGAGGGAGGACCCTGTTGACAGTGCTGTCTCTCTCTCACTGAAGCACGGAGTGAGTAAACCTTTTGGGGGAGATGCTATTAACAACAAAAGTGAGGTTTGTTTTAGCATTTAAACTCACTGCAGTTCATACAAAAATATCTTAGCTATTGCCTGATTACAGCATCTGTTTGCAAAGATACAGATGGGCTGCTTTATTTCACTTTAAATGTCTTATTTTAATTACATATATGTTCTATGTTCTAGAAAATTCTGGAAACTTTAGGTAAAGATATAGAAAAAAATGTTATCCTTATTCTTTAACCCCTAAGTATATTTTACTAAATTTTCTCATATGGTTAAAAAATAGTGTAATCTGTGAATTAATGAGCTAGATACTATATTTACCTTCAGTTGTATATCTGGTTCTTTTATGTGCAATTTTAGTATCTGATTTTTCAGCAATGAGCTTTGAAGTCAAGAATTCAGCTGCTCCTGCATCAAAAAAAGTATTCCCAATTGCTTTATCTTTAATGGCCCAAATGACTTCACAGCCTTCAATTTCATACCTAAAAAGGAATATTAAAATTTATTTAGAGTAATTTCAGAAACCTAGGTAAAAATCTTCATGTCTCCAAGTAACAATTATCTACTAAGACAAAAGTAAAGAAAAAAATATTTCAAGGGAAATTGGGAAACACTAAGTAAAAAAGAATGTAACAATCTTTAGGGATAAGAGTTAAAAATAGAATGTATAATAAAAATTTAATCAGTTCACTGAGAACCTGTAATTGACAAATACATTTATTGAATATCAAGGAAATTTCATTACAATGAATGTCATTTCAAAGTGTTCAATTCTGTAATATAGTTGTTACGACTTTCTCCCAGGATTCCCAGGAGTAAGCAGTGCTTTGATCTGGCTACAGTGTTATCGGCATTGGATGGGTAGCATGTAGCTACAATACTGAGAACAGCCTGATGACTTGCTAAAATTATGGCAGGGGACAAAAAAGGAAAGAATTAGTTATAAGCTAAAATCATAACTTCATTATTAATGAACCATTACCTTATATTTAATCCCCTTCATCTCACAAATATCTATACATGTGGCCAATGAAAGATATGGTTCACAGAAAGATCAGGATCTTAGAGGAAGAATGTAATGGCATGGGGCATGGTATATATAAGCCACCTTCCATTACTAAAAAACCAGCGCCTGGTATTTGATGTTTTTTTTTTTTTTTTAGGTTTAGACATTAAGAATGTGTTTTTCTAAGCAATAGTCCTTTCACAAAGTCCCTGAAGTCCATTGTAATTAAAATGATCATGTAATTTATCATCTAACCCAGGGTACTATTAATAACTGTTTTGGTACAACTAATGTAAATTTGGCCAATCCTAGACAAACAAGATACATGGTCATCCTAATTATAATAGAATTTTATTTTAACTTGCAACATTACTAAGAATACTATGGGGGCCCACAGGTGGCAGAGTGGTTAAGGTGCTAGACTCCCACATGGTCGACTGTGGTTTGAGTTCTGGACCTGGCAGCTTGAAACTCACGCCAGGAGTATGGGCATGCATGCCCAATATCCTGAGAGAAGAATGGAATAGGAGGGCTTGTGGTGTGGCCATCCCCCTTGAGGCTTGATTTTTTGTTTTCTGTTTCTCTCGCGAACACGTATGCCCTATATCAAAATACTCTTAAAAAAGAATATTGTATATTAATGTATTCACGTCTTTTTATGGTACAAAGTACTGCCATCTTTGTATCACAATGTAATCTAGTTAGGTTATATGACTTTTCAAGACTAATGAAGAAACATGTCACAGCAAAAAAGTTTAGTATATCTGACTCTTCAAAAAGAACATGAATCAATGCTTTGCAGGCCACAGAGGGTATTTTGCAATGTTTTTGAACTTGAAATACCATCTGAAGATGAAGATATTTTGTGCTAATTAACATGTTCACACTTCCCGAAGTACCAATAATTAACAGCTGGGAATATTATACATCCTAAAACAGGAGTTGCAAACATTTGGGTTTCATTAGTCAGATGGGTAACATAAACAAGTGAAATAGAATAGGTACAAGCAATAAAAAGAGGTGGGGATGGGGTAAACAGGTGGCATGGTGGTTAAGGTTCTGGACTCCCACATGGCCAATCACAGTATAAGCCCTGGACCTGTGCTTTGAAACTCAAACCAGTTGTAGTTGTGTGTGTGCCCCAAATCCCAAGAGAATGTAGAAGGGACTGCATTGTGGCCATCCCCAAAGGAGGTGATTTCTCACTATCTTCCTCTTTTTGTATCTCTCCAGTGACTGTACATGCTTTATGGTGAAAAAAAAAAAAAAGAAACTGAAAGAAGGAAATAAAAAAGAAGCAGGGGCTGAGAATAGATATCTCTGAAGTACACATTTAAATTATTTTTAAACGTAGCACATATTTATAATACACATCTATGGGTTGAATCTGGCCAGTCATGGATGTATAACTCCTTGAAACCTAAAGCATTCCCAAAACATTTATGTCTTGTAAAGAAATTGCTACAACTATGGATTCCATGAGAGTTAAAAAATAAAAGTGGATTTTTCTGCTTGAAAACATGAAAAGAATTATATTTACCTTTAATTTTCAGGATTAAAGATGTTTTCTAGTCTTAAAATAATCACATGAACCCCAGACCAATTCTTTTTTCACTTTTTTTAGAGGAAGATTTTTGTTATAGGTACGTGTACTTGCCAGAGACAGAGATAGAAAACAAGAAATCCCCCCAGTGGGGATGGCCATGCCACAATCCCTTCTCCTCCATTCTTCTCTCGGGGTCTTGGGTGCACATGCTCCTGGTGTGAGTTTTAGGCCACCAGGTTCAGGACTCGAACCATGCCTGACCACGTGGAAGTCCACAGATGTAACCATTATACCCTCTGCTGGTCCCCCAATTCTTAATATTTAAAAATATATACTTACACTAACTCAAGTGCAATACCACCGTTTCCTATGATCATTATTCGTTTAGCTTGAGTCAGCTGTTTCTGAAATTCCTGTATTAAAAAGAAAATGAGATAGTGTTTTTTAATAGTGGGCACATACCTGAAGAAAAGGGTTCACTAATAATGTTCTGAAAACGTAAGTACTTACTTGAACTTACAAAGGAACAGTAAAAGAAACTCACTTTCCCACTCTGCTAAGACACCCCCACCCACTTAACATTACAAATTGTCACCACAAGCTGCCTTCTCAGCAGTGCCTCTCCTTATTTCCCTTGCTTTTTATGTCATTACACTTAAGAGTACTTCAGAATTTCAGCAAGAGATGCTGCCTTCAGTTTGCTACATTCCCAACTATCTGACCAATTCAATTATTCTTTCTTTTCTTCCAGTCTTTCAGTTGACACATTTCCCTAGTCATGCAACACTTGAAACTTTCAGGAATGAGAAGCAGAGCAGCAGTTATTAAGCACAGACTTCTGCAGCCACTGGCTGTAGTGGTTAAACAATGCTTAATGTCTCTGCAGCTCAGGTTCCTTAATTGTAAACAGAAGCTAAGTGATGATACCTCCTGAGGTTTCTGTAAGGAATATATGAGATAATATAAAGCTACTAGGAATAGCAGGCACATAATAAAACTTAACATTTATTTTTAAAAAATGTTATGCTACAGGAACAGCAGTTAGTGTAATGGCTATGTCACTGGACTCCCGTGTAGTCAATCGCGGTTCTAGTCCCAGACCTGATGGCTTGAACTCACGCCGGGCGTGTGTGCGTGCGTGCCCAAGATCCCGACAGAAGAACGGAGAAGGGACTGCGGCATGGCCATCCCCTCTGGGGGGTGATTTCTCACTTTCTGTCTCTGTCTCTCTCTGTCTTTCTGGTGAGCACACGCGCCCTATAGCAAAAACCTCAAAAAAAATGTTATGCTACTACCATTATAAGATAGCTAACTGATATCTCCACTCCCCCAAAAAAGATCCCCATGAGTTTAGGAAGCCATTAGTTCTTCAGTAAAGAATAGTACCTCTGCTTCAGAATGTCACCGGAACTGATATATCCCTCCTCCTATTATCAATTTCTGTTAAATTAACCCTAAAACTTATAATATTTAATAAATAATTACTGAAGTTCTTTAAAATTTTACAATGAATAAAAAACTGACATTAATTTTAGTTTGTCCTTCATTGAGGGTAGTGGACAATTTAAGAAAGATCTATAATCAGTACTAGACAAAGAGATGACAGGAGTTTAAACTGTATAGCTGACCAACTTCATAGCTACTTTAGGTAAACACTTAATCTCTTGATCTGTTTTCTGTTTGTAAAGTGGGAGTCATAACTGTCACATGGATTATCATGACGATTCAATGGATTTGTGTATGTAGAAGGCCTAAGTGGAACACGGTTCTGAGCACAATGTCTGATAACTTGAACCTAAACTGCTTATAAGAAGATAATCAAGTTCTTTTAGTTTTTTTTTTTTCTAAATTCCTAATTACTAATATAAAAATTGGCTGAAAGAAAACATTACTAATTTTCATGAATAAAAAATATTACATAATGCAAATTCACCATGTCTGGTACAAAACAATAATGAGCTTGAGATTAGATAAACTATTGGGACAAAATAAAAGTTTCTTTATGTTCAAAAATGTTTAGTTTCACAACATTTAATCCTATTCTTCCTCTCCTTTTTTCTTAACGTAAACCCTGAAATAAATTACCACAAGAAGTTGTATAATGCTCCAGGTATAGAAGTTTCACTTTATTGGGATAGTTTTTTCACAGTTCTGGACCAGAGCAATAAAACAAGTGATTTTTTTCAGTTACATAGATTAATCATGGTTCTCAACCACAAAAATCTTTTGGATATTAATTTCTTTGCTAGGGAATAAGTTCAAGAAACGTTGAGTATGCGCTCTCCTTTTTGTGATATAAGTTGCAAATCATGTATCTCCAGAGTACAGTAATGAATGTACATGTAATGTAAACTGTGACATTCATCAGAGTCGTTCTATAGTCTAGGATATCTCACAATCAAAGGGACACAGAGTAAACTAAATTATCAACTAAGAAAATAAAATTGGAGTAATAAAACACTATAACCACTTCCTGGTATACGGGTCATGAGACGAAAACCACCCTTTGGCTCTTACAGTATAGGAATTAACATTACAAGTGGAACACTTTGAGAAGGAGAACAGTCTAAGGCATCTTCATGTTCCCTTCCCAAGACCCAACCTTAAAAAGTTACCTGAGCACTGTCTGTATCACGGATTCCTAAAACATAAGGATTTCCTTCACATATCAACTTTGGTCTAGCTCCAGCGCACAGACAGAGTTTCTTGTACACATGCTGACTGCCGTCTTCTGTTAAAATGTACTGGGAACATGTATAGCAAGGAAAAGAAGAGAGAGAAACACATCTGTACGTGGTATCATTTCACTTGAAATTTAAAAATCCAGTAAGGCAAAAACAAAAAATAATACATTAAGGTTGCCTCTTCATGGCACTCAGGACTTACTTTATTATAAAATTACAAAACTTAGCATGAAAATACATTTCTACTCTAGTGATTCCTAATCATTTTAGGATCATGAACCATTTTGAGAATTAAAAAAACTAGTCAAACTAGTCTTCTTCACCTAGAATAAAGGGGCACAAGCACACAAAGTTCAGCACTAAATTTCAGGGAGTCCAGTGTTCGGAATGACATGTTGACTTTGGCTCAAAAACTAAACTTTAAAAAAGTTTTGAGTGTTTTGTTCATATTATAACTGGAACAGGCTTAAAGATGATATCTGACTTCAGTGGAAATTACTAAAAAAGATCTAGTGATTATAATCATATCACGTCTTACTATCTGCTAAATGCTTTGGGGAATTATTATTATTATTATTATTATTATTATTTTGGAGAGGTTTTTGCTATAGGGTGCGTGTGCTCGCCAGAAAGACAGAGACAGAGAGATGGAAAGCAAGAAATCACCCCCCAGGGGGATGGCCATGCCACAATCCCTTCTCCTCTGTTCTCCTCTCGGGATCTTGGGCACGCACGCACATGTACCCCGCGTGAGTTTTAAGCCAATGGGCCCAGGATACGAACCACGGTCAACTACATGGGAGTCCAGTGACATAGCCTTTATGCTAACTGCTGGTCCCAGGGGAATTATTTTTAATTAAATGAAAAACATATTAACTTTTAACTGTGACATGTATTGGGCTTAAGTTATTCATATTTATTTTTCATAATACCACTGAGTCTGAAACGATATATTAGAGATCCATGTGTTTGCTCCTTAATACAGAATGAAGATCTCCATATATGTAGCAACCTTTAGAAAGCAGATAAACGTAAATGTATGTTACTATGAGACACTCGACTTTGTTAAATGATTTAAGGGTTAATGTTCGTGCCACAGGTTAGATTTATAGAACTTAACAAATCATATCATAGTACTTAATATTCACTGAGAAATGTATTACCCAATTTAACTCTTAAGCTGCATAACAAATATATAAAATCAATAATCCAACGTAGCATAAACTCTATAGAAGTTTTATTTAAGTCTTCTGTCAGATAATCTGGTTAGAATTTTATCTGACAGAAATAGAAATTAATTTAGACAAAGACCAAACAAAAAATAATTTGTGGGACCAGCAGATGGCGTAATGCTTATGTTGCTGAACTCCTATGTAGTTAACTGCCACTAGAGTCCTGGAGTAGGTGACTTAAAATTCATGCCTGGTATGTGTGCGTGTGTGGCCAAGATCCCAAGAGCAAAATGGAGGAGAAAGGACTGTACTGGCCATCCCTTCTGGCAGGTGATTTCTCACTGTCTGTCTCTCTATCTCTTCAGTGAGCACAGGCGCCCTATAGCAAAATCTCTCCTAAAAAAAAAATACATTTAGCTACTGTACAAAACAGTATAAACAAAAAACTTTTCATTAGTAACTGCTAACTTTTACAAGGTAGACATGAAAGTAAATTACACAATTTCTAATGCACTAAAGAGCGTACAGGATGATGGATGAGAAAATGCAGACACTTATCACCATCAGGTACATTTCAATGGTAAGAGAAGGTACTCAGATTCATTCAACTGCCCTAATATACAAAGTCCCTCATTGGTATGCCTTTGAAAGTCCACCTTAATTTGCAAAATCAGTTGACAAACACGTACCATGAATATGTATCAAACACTGTTAAGTATTAGAAACTTACTCTGGGATTTTGAAATTTAGAGTTTTAATTTCTTTCTCATAAAACTCAATACTTTTTATCACTTAAATTGTTTCAAATGTGGTGTGTGTATGCGTGCGTGCGTGTGTTTGTGTTTCTCCTACAGGAAAACTCACAAATTACAGCTGCCTAATAGAAACAACTATAAGTCCTGCTTCTCATTGTGCCTACAGCTCATCCATGGATATTGTAAATCATGTGAAAACATCTTTTCTTGACACTGCTTTATTCATTCTCATGTCCGAGGAGTTACCAATTCCTGCTGAGGTTATAGCAGAAATACCACACAAACCTGGAATCGTCTTTCCAACTACACTGTCCCTGGTTCAGGCCATACGTCATTTTGGATTACTACAGACACCTCCTCATTTGGTTATTGACCACTAGGCATTTGCTCTACCCCACTGCTTCCTTGACACTGCTGTCAGATATATCTTTTTTAAAAAACAAAACAAAACAAAACAGGGACCAGCAGTTAACGTAATGGCTATGTGGCTGGGCTCCCATGTAGTCGACCGGGGTTCGAGTCCCAGACCCAGCGGCTTAAACTCACGCCAGGTGCGTGTGCGTGCATACCCAAGATCCCGAGAGGAGAATGGAGGAGAAGGGATTGCAGCATGGCCATTCCCCCTGGGAGGTGATTTCTCGCTTTCCCTCTCTCTGTCTCTCACTGTCTTTCTGATGAGCACATGTGCCCTATAGCAAAAAACCTCTCCAAAAAAAAAAAAAACAAAAAAAAAAACCCTCTATTTTCTCATTCTGACCCCACTTTAAATCACTTTACAATCTCTCCACTGAATATAAAATAATCTCAATTTCTTAGCCTGACATTTAAAAACTCTTCCCACTTTTATTTGCTTCTCTCTCTAGATTTTTTGCCAATCTCCTTTACTCATCTACCCTTTGACATCCTCACTATTTCACATGCCCCCTTTCCTTCCTTTGGACCTTTGAACATTCAGTCCTCTCTAGCTGAATTGCTTTTTTACACCTGGAGAACTCTTTAATTCATCCATCTCACAACCTAGCTCAGAGCCCGTTCTGTGGAGCAGTAGAAAAGCACTTCTTAAGAGAAGCTAGTTCCTACATGGTGGGTTTATATGCTTGGCCAGTCAATCTGAAACATACCAGGTATGTGTATAAGCACCCAAGATCAAAAGGACTGGAGGAAAGGGACCACAGCATGACCAGACCTTATAGGGGGTGCTTCTCTCTCTCTCTCTTTCTCTCTCTCACGCTCCCTGTTTTGAATGCACTCAAGTGCTTTATCATGAATAAAGAAAAACAAAAACATAAAAACCCAACTCAAATTCTCATCAGAGCTTTGATAAACTCTGTGAAGTCTTCCTAATTCCTCATCAGAGCTTTGCTACTATTTCAATGACTCTGCTTTTTACATGTCCATCTAATTACATGTATTCACATCTGCATTCCCTATGACACTGACAGCTCCTAGGAACTATATTTGTATTATTCCCATTGCATCCTAGCACCTAATGCAGTACCCAGAACACAGTAGAATTTGAAATCTGAAAAATAAAATGCCTAAGTAAGATAATTACATAGTCTCAATAAACACAAAAAGCATCTGTTTTTTGGGGAAAATAATGGAAATCAATGTCACTAAACTTTATATATTAAGGACTTAAAATGGTGATGGAGGCAGAGAGAGGATCAAAAGCAATCAGACAAAATGTCACCAAGATTTCACAATGGGAAATGTCATTAAGGAAAAAAAAAATATCTTACATGTTCTTCACTCTTTAGTTCCTTCACTCCAGACTCAATAACTTTAATGTTGGGAAAGCGATTTTCTAACATGGTACCTGGTTGTTCTTCAACATCAAATTCTTCTAATACTTTAGAAACCTGTATTAGATGGAAGAGATAAAAATGTGTATTTTTAAAAAATTGTTTTCTTTTAAGAATCTTACACCATAAGAATACTTTAATTTGTTTTTATACACTTCTATTTCATATTCATAACACAAGAAAGTTATCAAGCTGCATTATATACAGTAGAAGGAGGACTACACTTGGGATTTCAAGACTTGAACTCACATATGAGTTCTGCCCTTCAGGTAAGTTACTGAACTTTAGACTCCTGGCCTGTAAAATCAGGCTAACCTATAAAATAAGGCCTAACACTACTTACTTCTTCACAGTTTAACCAAACAGCTTTTCTATTTCCTCATCTTTCCACCTTTTTCTGTCCATTTACTAGAAGACCTTATTGGAATCTAGTTTTTGGGTTCTTCTTTGCAGATCTCCAAAATCACTGGCATCCTTCTGAACTCTAGTAGAGTATGGAGGTTCCTCAAAAATAAAAAATAGACCTACCATATTATCTAGCAATCTACTTGGTATATATAAAAAGGCTACAAAATTAGTATGCTGAAGAGATGTCGGCACTCCCACATTCACTGCGACACTATTCACGACACGTAAGGAATCAAGTGTTGATCAATAGGTAAATAAAGAAAAAATGTACACAATGGAATTCTGTTAGGCCTTAAAAATAAAGAAGGAAATCCTGTCATTTGTGATAGATGAATGAACCTGGAGGATATTATGCTAAGTGAGATATAGTCAGTCACAGAAAGAAAAATACAACATAATCTTAAAAAATAATGTAAAAAAGTGGAATTCATAGAAATAGAGTAAAATGGTGGTTACCAGAAGCTAGGGTGGAGGGATTAGGAAGACATTGGTTAATGAACACAAAGCTTCAGTTAGTAAGGAGAAATAAGTTCAAGAGATCTATTGTACGTTTTGCTGGCTACAGTAATAAAAATATATGACATATTTGAAAGCAACTAAGACAGTGGATTTTAAGTTTTCTTGCCACCAAAAAAAAAAAAAAAAAAAAGATAAGCATGATAGGTAATACACATGTCAAACAGTTTGATTTAGCCATTCTGCAATGTATACATTTATCAAAACATCGTGTTGTATATTAAAAACATACAATTTTACTGGTCAATACCATAGCAAGTTTTACAAATTAATACTAAGAAATTTTTAGAGAGGTCCTTACCTGCTTGAAATTTGTAATAGCTTTAATAACAGGGGAAGCTGTTATCAGGAGAATATCTTCTGATGGAAAGTGAAGAGCCAACTTTAAAAAAACAAAACAAAAAATATGGTAATCACTTCTCATGTGCTTTCAGTGGGATAAAAATTAAACCAAACCCTCAATATTACACATTTAGACTCTTAGCCTGACTTTTCACAAGTGCTTTCTATGTTCTAATTTTTTCTTTTCTAACCAGTATATATTCTGGGAAGACAAAGCCATTTTAATATTAGCTTTAACAAAATGTAGAGATTTAAGTTACTATGGTCTCATTACTCTACTCTAATTACAACTGCTCTCCTTCTCATACTGAATTTCTTGAAAGCATTTCCTAGCCTTCAATTTCACCAACCTCTATTATCTGGCTTCTACAGCACTAAAACTGAGCATGTTCGAGTCACTTATACACCCTTAAAAACATGGGGTTCTTCTTAGTCTCATCTTATTTCAATTTTCTGTAACATTCAACATCATCATTACCCTCTCCATCTTTCTTACACTTGTACAATCTGTAATATGTTTTCATTACAAAATCACATCCTCAAAACTCCTGTACACTAGAAATTGGTCATCCAGTCAGTCTCCTGTTAATCAGCTTCCTTTATGCTAACCACACTGTAACTACTCATCTTTCAAGTTTTCATTTGATCATATTACTGCATTGCACAAAATCATTAACTGCAGCTATGGACTGACGTTTGATAAGGATATATTCTGAGAATGCATTGTTAGGCAATTACATTGTTGTACAAACATCAGAAAGTACTTAAAGAAATTCAGATGGTTTAGTCCACCACACACCTAGACAATATGCTACATCTATATACTCCTTACGAGAATACCATCATAAATGAGGTAAGGCATATCATACTTTATTTATATTTGAGTACTGAATCAGTACAGAGCCTACACCATAGATGTTTATTTGCTTAAATGGAAAATACTCATCCAAATGGGAAAAGTTTAGAAACACTAATTTTTTGAAATCTTTTATGATTTCAGTGATTGGTCTTTATATCAACAGAATCTTGTCTTTTTTTTTTTTTTTTGAATACACACACCTACCTGATTAAATATGGTCTGGCTACGCATTATAATCAGAAAAGCACTCCCTGGCGGCATTTAATCCCCTGCAGGTTGTTTGACAAAACAATTCTATCTCGGGAGTTCAAAGTATAGAAAACTCATGTAAGGGTTTCTGAATTAAGTAGTTGAGATACACTAAGGACTGGACATCTATGTGGAAACGGAATGCAATCCGCTAAGGCAATTAAAGGTGCTGAGTTTCCCGCCCATGTACAAAGTGCTCCTATGTGCCTGGTATTCCCAGAACTGGGGTCTGGCTCGGCGACCTTTGGTTTCCCCTAGTCATTTGCTCCCTGCTCCTCCCTGTGCCCGAGACAAGCTTGAGAGCTACTAAGAACACAATCGGGTGTCACTACGCAGTCTCTTAGTATCTGGGAACAAGCAGTGCGGGAAAAAGACCCGGCCAAAGAGGGGGCCGGACGAAAAACCAGGGAGGAGGCGGGAGAGAGGCCTCAGTCCCACCGCTTTCGGGTCGAGGAAGAGGCGGCGCCGTGGGCGCGGCCGCCCTACCTGCTCCGCGCAGGTGACGCCCGCGATGCCGCCGCCGACCACCACGAACTTCCCCTCGGTCGGAGGAGGGCGCGCTGCCTCCATGTTCCGGGGCTCCGGGCGGTCTACGGAATACCGTGGGAGAGCGGCCGGACTTCGCTTTCCTGGAGTGGAAGCACCGCGGGGCTGTAACTTCCGGTGCTTGATCCGGGGAATCCGACCTACGGGTGCCCAGGAGCTCATACTGAGTCTGGTCGCGCATCCGCCCGAGGCCGCGTTTCAGAACCGCGGCGCGTTTCGTTTCCAGGGCTTGGCGTTTGTTACTACACCTGAGTGTAGGTTCCCCACAGAGATTTGTTAAAGAGAAGGCAACAAACAAACAAAACGAAGTAAAAAAGATGAGTCGCCAGAAGACGTTCGCAAGTAAAGGCCGCCAGTGTCCTGACAGGAGGAGCCTCGGACGATAAATGAATGGCGAGGACGTTCTCTTGAAGCTTGCGAGAAGTTGGACTTAGGGTTTGATGTCAAATTTTAGTGGTAGAAGGAGCCTTCGGGCACGTTATGCTGGCCCACTCCTCCTTCATAAGAGGAAAACTGAAGCTACTGAGAAGACTTGATGGTCACCCTTTACTGACAATCCAAGATGTTTTCATTTGGGAAAGCCCGCACGTTCTTCAGAACGCTCGAGGACAAACGGAATTGTTCTATAAGAAGTTATTTCCATGTGCAGTTTTGACCTCAGCCGCAATTTTTAGTAATAGAATTGCTTACCATTTCCAAATTTCCAATAAATAGCAACACTGTGAGAACTGAAATTCCTAGTCTTAATTTTATTACACTATTAATGTTTTTTTTTTTGTGGTGTTCATTTGTTTTGAGGAAAGGTTAATTTTTAAAATATTTTTACTGTATATTAATATTTATTTATTAGCTGTTACCTTTACTATCTCATATATGAGGGGACTTCAAAAAGTTAATGAAATTAAAGGACAAGTTTATCTTGGTGTAAAATAAAATTTAAATTCATGCATAGTTTTTTGGTAAGATGTATATATTTCATAGTAAGTTATTTTAGAGTATACATTTCCTAGAGAAATGGAGCTTTTCCTAGGAAGTTGTACTGTGATATTAATATACTATTTCTCAAATGGCTCAGTCTAAAACTAGTAATTACCAACGCCCTTTTAATCCTTTAAAGTCTGAGAGTAACCATTCTATACAAACAAAAACCTGTCACATAATGTAACTACAGATGTTTACTGATACCCTATAATCATTGTGCTTTGATTTTTACTAAGATAAATAATAAGCAGTTCAATAAGTGATTCCAATTTCTATTACTAGTTTTACAAACAAAGCATTTCTTGATGGAAATAGTACTTTAAGCCCATTTAAAACTAATCTTGTTTACTTCAGTATACTTCTTCACATGATCTCACTCAGACTATACTATATTTAAGTTGAACAACACTGACAGATTTCAGGCTATGCCATTTTCTTTCTTTCATTTGTATTTGCACATACAAGGAGTCTTCAGAAAAAGTCCATGGCAAATACATATTATGGAAAGACTATTCATGAATTGCAATTTTTAAAATTTACACCAAGATAAACCCAAACTTTAACTCTGTTTTCCCACAAACTTTTTGAATTACCCTAGTATATTTTTCCCCTAGCTAACTTGGTGAAAAGTTAGTTAAAATTGGAGAGTGAGTAAGAAGTAAGGAGAAGGAAGATCTTACTTGACTGAGTCAATGGCATGGTCAATCTGTGAATTAGATAATCAATAATGATTATTAAAATTTCAGGAATTAGGAACCAGCAGATGGCATAATGGTTACGTCGCTGGACTCCCACGTCATTGACTATAGTTCGAATCCTGGGCCTGGTGGTTTAAAACTTATGCCAGGTATGTTCGCATGCGTGCCCAAGATCCCAGGAGGAAAATGAAGGAAAAGGGATTGCAGTGTAGCCATCCCCCCTACCCCCATCCTGGATTGATTTCTCCTTTTTTGTCTCTGTTTCTCTGGCACGCTCATGCACTCTGCACCCTATATAAAAACATCTCTCTTAAGAAACAACTTCGGGGGTGGGGGGGACCAGCAGTTAGTGTAATGGCTATGTCTCTGGACTCCCATGTAGTCGACTGTGGTTTGAGTCCCGGACCCAGTGGCTTAAAACTTATGCTTGGCGCGTGTGTGTGCATGCCCAAGATCCTGAGAGGAGAGTGGAGGAGAAGGGATTGCGGTGTGTCCATTTCTCCTGGGGGGTGATTTCTCGCTTTCTGGCTCTCTGTCTCTCTCCCTGTCTGGTGAGCGCATACGCCCTATAGCAAAAACCTCTAAAAAAAAAAAAAAAAGAAAAAAGACAACCCCAAGAATTGTATGAGCTGATTATTAACACAGCTGTTGGCTAACATCAAAATTATAAACTTATAATTAAGTAAGTCACATTAAAACAAAGGAAATTAATATTCATAACTCATTATTTCACTATTATCAATACTCCTGAGGTTATTTACATCTGTTGTATATAGGGGTGAGATAATTATATAATGGTGCACTCCTGCATATTTCTTCCCAGTGCTTATTCAGTAACGTCAAGTTGATATTTTGAAATTAGCCTTGATGACAATATTGTATTTGCACCGTGGAAAATGGCAAATGATACAGACCACCACTTCATTTATTGTACTGTTGATTGCCTAGACTTAAAAAAGCAATGGAGAAAATATTAATAATTAAATTACATTAATAATGTGTTGTGGGGCCAGCAGATGGCGTAATGGTTATATTGCTAGACTCTCAAATTGCCAACCATGTTTCAATTCCCCAGCCCAGTGGCTTGAAATTCACGCCAGACATGTATGCATGTGTGCTCAAAATCCCAGAAGAACAGAGGAGAAGGGATTGCAACGTGGTCATCCTCCCTGGGGGATGATTTTCACTTTTCTCTCACTATCTCTGTTTATCTCTCTCCCTCCAGTGAACACATGCGACCTAAGGCAAAAACCTCTTTAAAAAAAAGTTGCGTCAGGGCCAGCATGTGGCTTGGTGTTGGACATTCACATGGCTGACCATGGTTTAAATCCCAGACCTGGTGGCTTGAGAATTCCACTGGGTATGTGTGCGGCTGTCCTCCGGGGGTGATTTCTCACTTTCCCTCTCTCTGTCTTTGGTGAGTGCACACACCCAATGGCAAAAAAATTTTAAAAAATGAAAAGAAAAAAGTGTCGTGTCTATTAGAGTACATTATGAACAGTCCCCCAAATTGAAAAAAATAGGGCTTTTATTGTGTTGAGAAATGTCCTTTCTATGCCAATTTTGCTGAGAGTCTTAATAATAAAGAGATGTTGTGTTGTATCAAATGTTTTGATAGGGCCATATGGTTTTTATCTTTCTGTTAATATGGTGTATTACATTTATGGTTTTGTGTATGTTGAACCACCCTTGCATCTCTGGAATAAAGGCCACCTGATTAAAGTGTCTAATCTTTTGTATGTATTGTTGGATATAATTTGTTAGAATCTTGTTGAGAATTTTTGCATCCATATTTATCAGATATTGGCCTGTAGTCTTCCTTTTTTGCTATGTCCTTGTTTGTTTTGGGGGATAAGGGTGATAGAGGCTTCATAAAATGAATTTGTGAGGGTTCCTTTCTTTTGAATTATTAGAAATAGTTTGAGCAGAATGGGTTCTTAGAGTATAAGAAAACTACTATCCTGTTAAGCAAAGAGGAAACTGATAATAGAACCAGTAGTTGGTGTAATGGCTGATGGCGTGTGTAATGGACTCCCAGGTAGTCGGCTATAGTTTGAATCCTGGACCTGGTGACTTAAAAGTCACACCGGGTACACGTGCGTGTGCGCCTAAAATCCCAAGAGGAGAATGGAGGATAAGGGGCTGTGGTGTGGTCATACCCCCGGGGAGTGATTTCTCACTCTCTCTCTCTCTGTCTCTCTGATGAGTGCATGTTCCCTGTAATAAAAATCTCTTAAAAAAAAAGTGGAAACTGATATTATAGACAAACAAGTATAGCTCAAACCTACATTGTTTTATTGGTTTCACTCTCATCTCACTCATTAACATAAATGGAATTATCTGCCTATATCCAAACTATACTCAGTCTTAAATTGCTATTGTAGTTTAATAAGAATTCTGCAAAAATCAAAGTGTTTTGTGAGAATCAGTGGGCAAAATGGAATTTGCAATAGAGTATATGAATTATTTATACAATGTTTACTGTATAACATATTCATATTCATATCAGCAAAATTTTTAATAAAGCTAAGAGGAGACTTCAAAAGTTTTTGACAAAATGGAACTAAAGTACTAGTTTATTTTGGTGCAAAAAAATTTGAAATCTATGCATGGTATTTTATAATACACACTTTCCATGAACTTTTGAAGACCTTGCCCCTTGTAGATGCACACACACATACGCACAAATATATGCATAGATGTATATATGTTCATGTATCCACATACATATGTAAATACACACACACACACACACACACACACACACACAGATTCTCAATTTACAATGACAGTTCATCCCGATAAATCCATTGTAAATTGAAATGTAAGTCAAAAGTGTGTTTAAGGGCCAACTTCATTGTGCAATTTCATATTAAAGGGCTGCTCAAGAAAAGCTGGATCCCACATGGTAACCACACTTCAATTCCTGGCCAATCAGCCTAAGACATGCCGGGCATACTCTAGAGTGCCTTGGATCTGACAGGCTGGAGGATTTGGAGGAAAGAGATATTGGCATGACAAGACCCTCTGAAGGATGCTTATCTCTCTCTCTCTCTCTCTCTCTCTTTTTTTTTCTCTCATATGTGTATGCATGAGCTCTATCATGAATTGTAAGTTTTTTCTTAGTAAATTTGCCAGTGAACACATGCATTCACCAGAGAGCAACATAGAGACAGAGAGGGAGAGGGAGAATGCACTTCCTATGGAGCAATCTATTCTTTATGTCTCCATCCTGTCGAGATTTGGGGCAAGCATGCGCATGCATCCAGAGTGTTTCTCAAGCCGCCAGGTCTGGTGTTTGGACCATGACATAGTTGCTCATGTGGGATCTGGCTCCCTTAATCACTAGTCCATGGGACCAGCCCTAAAAATTTTTTAAAATGCGTATAATGCACCTAAACTTCTGAACATCATGGTTTACTTTACATGCCTTAAATATACTTCGAGGACACAGAAGATGGCCTAACGATTACATCGCTGGACTCCCACATAGTTGACCATGGTTCGAGTCCCAGACCCGGCGGCTTAAAAAATTCATGCCAGGCAAGTGTGTGAGTGTGCCCAAAATCCCAAGAGGAGAATGGAGGACAAGGGATTGTGGTATGGCTAACCCCCATGGAGGGTGATTTCTTGCATTCTGTATCTCTGTCTCTCTAACAAGTGCACATGCCCTAGGGCAAAAATCTCTCTAAAAAGAAATAAAAATTCTTTGAATACTTGCATTAATCTACAGTTGGGCAAATTAATGAGCACAAAGCCTGTTTCATGATAAAAATGCTAAATATCTCATATGACTTATCAAATACAGTGCACTGTACAGTATAGTATTGGTTGCTTTCCCTCCTGATAAGCCTGGTTGACTTGGAGCTGGGGCTGCTGTAGAGGATACCTTACAGCGGACTAGCAGTTAGCATAATGGCTATGTCGCTGAACTCCCATGTAGTCGACTACGGTTCGAGTCCTGGATCTCGTGGCTTAAACTCATGCCGGGCGTGCGTGCGTGTGTGCCCAAGATGCCGAGAGGAGAATGGAGGAGAAGGGATTGCGGCGTGGCCATCCCCCCTGGGGGGTGATTTCTCGCTTACTGTCTCTCTGTCTTTCTAGTGAGCACATGCGCCCTATAGCAAAAACCTCTCAAAAAAATAAATCTAAACTATGATTTCACTGAATGCATATCATTTTCATATCATCATAAAACTGAATATCATCCATTGATGTTCCCCTTGTCTGTGTGGGGGTGGAGGAAATGATCACTCCCTCTGAGATTTCTGAAAATCACTGGCAATAGGCAGATTAATAAGAGAAAAAGCACAAAGATTTGTTTAACACATACAAATGTTCATGGAAAACTTCAGATTGAAGATCAAAGATATGGGGTAATGATCTGATTTTATATGTAGGTTCATGAGGCAGGGATAGCTGTATAGAAATGTGATTGGACCAAAAGAGCATGAACTAAGGGAATTTGAAAGAAGAAACCCGGTAAGTCTTGTCTATTTAGAGTCTTGGCCTTTCTGTGCAGCATTTCTTCCTCCTTAGTATGGGTCAGGACCCCTCCAGAGTAAAGATCTTATGATCTATCGAACCAGGTAGGTCAGAGAATTTCTTTTCTTTTCTTCTTTTATTTGCTAGTGGGCACACATGCTTGCCAGAGAGAAAAAAAAAAAAAAAAAAAAAAAAAAAAAACAGAGTAAGTGGAAAGCATCCCCCACCCCATATGGAATGGTTACACTGTAATCCTTTGTCTTCCATTCTTTTTTTTTTTTTTTTTTTTTTTTCAGGAATTTGGGCACACACTCCCACAGCTAGAATATCATTCAAAGTGCCAGATAGGAGACTTGAACCAAGCAGTCAGCCATGTGGGATCCAGCCCCCTCAATCATCACGCCACTGACTGGTCCCTAGCATTTCTTTTTGACCAACTCTTACACAGGAAACTGGGGGAAAATCAGAGCAATATCTTTAGGTTTTATGCCTTGTTTAGGTGAAGAGGATTTTTGGTCTCTATGACTCATCCTTAGAAAGAAAAATTCTAGTTTCTGTGGCTTGCCTCAGAGAAGAATGATGGATGAGAGAAGAGAGTAGATCAGAGAGCAACTTGGTTTCTGTGGCTGTTTCTGGGGCCTTCACTTTGGAGTATTGTTTTCTGAGTCCCAGTCCCCAGATATGGAACAGCTAGGGAAGGGGAATGATGGCATATGAAATCTTTCAGCAAATATCATTAACGGAGTTGAGTCCTTTATTACAATAGGTAGCTTTCCTCTGGGATTGCCAAAGTAATTTAACAGATTTAACAAAATTTCCAAGCTCTTTGCTAACTGTTCAATGGAGCTTTATAGTTTAATTTCAATTTCAAATCATATTACCAAAAGCATGCTTGTAAATTATAAATACACAGGAAATTCCAAAGTAAGATATAAAATCTTTTTTTATTATTCACCTAGTTTTTCTATTGTAGAAAATTGGGAATCTCTTTAACCTTATAAACTTTTTGAATCATAATTAAACTTCTAAAAGAAGTCCTTCACCGTGTGAAATGTTACTGTAACACAATTTATGTGTGCTTTTCTGTATCCTCTATAAATAAATAGACTTATAGGCTTTATGCTATTTTTCAGAACAGCAGATGGCATGATGGTTAAGGTGCTGGATTCCCACATGACCGACCATGGTTCAAATCCTAGAACTGGTAGCTTGAAAATCATGCTGGGCATGTGTGCATGTGTGGCCAAAATCCTGAGAGGAATGAAGGAGAAGGGATTGCGGCATGGCCATCTTCCCTAGTGGGTGATTTCTTTCTTTGCCTCTCTTTATCTCTGTCTGTCTCCCTCTTTTTCTGGAGAATGCATATGCAAAAACTCAAAACAAAACAGAAAAAAAGTCATATCAAATGGATGTGACTTATTTATTTTAATTGATACACAGTACTGACATTAGAGTTTGTATCTCTTAGAAATTTTTTATTTCTTTTAGAAAGAAAAATGGGCCAGCCGGTGACATGGTGGTTAAGTCAGCTGGATCCCATATGGCTGACTGCAAGGTCTGAGTCCCAGACCTGGTGGCTTGAAAATTATGCTGGGTGCATGTGTGTGGACCCAAGAGGACAATGGAGAAGAAGAGAATGCAGCATAGCCATCTCCACAGGGAGGGTGATTTCTTGCTTTCCCTCTTTCTTTCTGTCTGGGAAGTACAAGTGCCCTAGAGCAAACTAAAAACAGAAGAAAAAAGAAACAATTTCTGTTGTTCCAAGTAATATTGCACTATCTGATATTTTTTCAAGTTAATATTAACTCATGACATATATTTGAAAGTCTAAATAAATTTCTTCATTTTAATCTTTAATTTTCATGTTTACAGGAGTTTTAAAGTTTTAGCTGTCAAAATGATCTTTTATCTATTCATGGATGGTAATAATGCTTCATATTGAGAATGCTTTACCAAAGATATCAGCCTGAAAATCAAAAGAAACATTCCTATCTTTAAACTTAGGATACAAGTCTAACAAATTTCTGATTTTTTCACATCAGGCTATTTTTTGCAAAGAGCACATTTTGCATAACTGTAGTATTAAAAAATACTTGATATAACACTGAAAAATGTGTCATTATTGTGGCTGTAAAGTTGCATTCATGTTAGCAAATGTTTTTCTTTAGTAAGATGATACTTTTTTTTAAGTAACACATCAGCTGGATTTGCTGTGATTAATTTTTCTGACATTTTTTGAGTAATCTGAATTTTTTTTCTTTTTTTGGAGAGTTTTTTGAAATAGGGTGCATGTGCTCGCCAGAAAGACAGAGAGAGACAGAGAGACAGAAAGCAAGAATCACCCCGGGGGGATGGCCATGCCGCAATCCCTTCTCCTCTATTCTCCTCTTCGGATCTTGGGCATGCATGCACACGAGCCCAGTGTGAGTTTAAGCCTCCAGGTCCAGGACTCGAACCGCGGTCGACTACATGGGAGTCCAGTGACATAGCCATTACGCTAACTGCTGGTCCTGAGTAATATGAATTTTTAATGGGTTATACAATAGTTGCAACTTCTGGTATTTGTAAAAAACTGGAAATCCATATATTCTCTCTTTTCTTTTGCCCCAGCCAGTTGCCTGAGGAACCTACATTATCCTATTCTATATTTATCAATATTCTTTGTCGAAAAATTATGTTTATGTCAATTGTCAGATGGCCATGGCTTATGGAATCATGCTGTAATTGCTATTCTTACATTCAAAGATCATTGAGAAATAAGTCAAAACATTTTCTTCTTTTTTTAATTTGGATTTTTGCTATAAGGTGTGTGTACTCACTGGAAAGACAGAGAGAAATGGAGAGAGTGAAAGTGAGAAATCACTCCCCCCTCCCCGGGAGTGTTGGCCACACTGCAACCCCTTCTTCTCTATTCTCCTCCTGGGATTTTAGGCATGCACCCACAAGCAACTGGTGTGTTTCAAACTGCCAGATCTGGAACTTGAACTGTGGTCGACTGTGTGAGTGTCCAGTGTCTTAACCACCATGTCACTTCCTGGTCTCTAAATAAGTCAAAACATTTTACGAACCCAATAATGTTGCAAAACATGAAAAAATTTCAAGTATCTCTATTTTCTTTTACATGTCTGGGTACATTTTCTGTCTTCCTTATGATACTGTGTTTTCTTGCACCTGCCTTTAAATATAGTTGTTTCTCAGAGCTGTTATCCACCTAATTCCTTTTCTTTCTGTGCATTCTTTATCAGCACATCTAGTTTTGAGTTTCCTATCAAATATTCACTATTCCTTACTTTGTTATTAACAAAACCCCAATTTGTTTGAATGGACTGTGTGCCTCTCTAAAACACCTGTCTTTCTTGCCTTTTTTTTTTTTAGCAGAGTTGGTTAAGTGACACAGTTCTGGCCACGGCTAAGTTGAAGTCAGCCAGAAATCTTTTTTTTCTGGAGAGGTTTTTGCTATAGGGTGCGTGCGCTCACCAGACAGACAGAGAGAGACATAGAGACAGAAAGCGAGAAATCACCCCCCAGAGGGGATGGCCACGCCGCAATCCCTTCTCCTCCATTCTCCTCTCGGGATCTTGGGCACGCACGCACATGCACCTGGCGTGAGTTTAAGCCACCGGGTCTGGGACGTGAACCACGGTCGACTACATGGGAGTCCAGCGACATAGCCATTACGCCAACTGCTGGTCTCAAGTCAGCCAGAAATCTTGAGAAAGTCTTTGCTCTCCTGCTACAGGCTCTACTAGTTCCTCCTTTTCTCTTCCTCCTTCTTCCTCTCTGGAGTGTGGGTGAAAATTAGGGTAGAGCAGTCATTTTGTAACCATGGGAGATGGCAAATATGAAGATAAAGGCACACATGATGATAATGTATGTGTGCGGCGGGCAGAGATAGAATGAACTTTCTCTTAAGGCTCGACTGAACCCCTTTAAGAATTTTGTACTGCCTAGCATCAAGCCTCTTGATCCCTGAGACAATCTCTAAGTGTTTAAGCCCTAGTGGTTTTGTGTTGCTTATCACTGAGCATGCGCCTGAGCCCCCTTTTAGTTACCTCAGGACATACATATGTAAGTTATATTTATTCTCGCTGTTCATCTCTACTTTCCCTTTCACATATTATTTTTCACATTTATGCATTTCTGTGTAAAAATGAATCATGACTTTTCCGACGACCCAGTATTTGAAAATGTAAAATACTGAAAGCAACATTTTGTGTCATTGGCAAAGTCAAATAAATGGCTTTTGGTTCTGAGGAGTTCAATGATTGATTCTGGGATTTCTCGGAGTGATTTATCTGCAACATTTTTGCTGCAGGCATAATACGATTTATAATTTGGGGACTAATGACCATTTGATTTTCTTACATCATTACCTGACCACACTGGTAGCAATTCATGTTAATTCAGCTTACAAATCTAGTTTAAATTAATCTTTTTGTGAATTTGCACAGTGGGAGGGAATGACGTATTTTATCAGAGACAGATTCTAATTTGCCACCCTTTCTATGTTGAAGTTGTTAAACCGTTAGCAAGAAGTGGGCCAGTGTGCAAATTAATTTATAATGATTACCTGTGAGGATCTAAAGATATATCTGCAACTACATCTATATCTACATAACTTCTTTAGATAGCACATGGTTATATAAATATAACTGTTTCCAAGTCAGTGGCTTTGTGTTATTCTCAATCACTATGGATTTCTACTTAATGGTTCGATATGGTAAATTTCTTTCTTTCTTTTTTTTTTTTTTTTTTTTTTTGAGAGGTTTTTGCTATAGGGCACATGCGCTCACCAGAAAGACAGAGAGAGATAGAAAGTGAGAAATCATCCCCCGGGGAGGATGGCTACACTGCAATCCCTTCTCCACTCTCCTCAAGATCTTGGGCATGCACGCGAATGCGCCTGGTGTGAGTTCAAGCCATTGGGTCCAGGACTCAAACCGAGGTTGACTACATGGGAGTCCAGGTACATGGCCATTACGCCAACTGCTGGTCCCTGATATGGTAAATGTCTAAGTCTATATATCTTCAGTTTCTTAAAAGTATGTATTACTTGGGGCCAGCAGGTAGTGTGGTGGTGATGGTGCTGGACTCCCACATGTTCGACTGTAGTTTGAGTCCCAGACTCAACAGCTTGAAACTCATGCCAGGCGTGTGTGCATGCATGCCCAAAATCTCAGGAGGAGAATGTATGAGAAGGGATTATGGTGTGGCCATCTCCCCCCGCCCCCTGGGGATGATTTCTGACTTTCCCTCTCACTGTCTCTGTTTGTCTCTCTCCTCTCTGGTGAACACATGTACCGTAGGGCAAAAACCTAAAAGAAAAAAAAAAAAAAAGAAAAGAAAAAGAAGTGCATTTGGGTTATGCAAATGCAAATCAGTACAACTATTCTAATGTCATTTGAAGACTTTCAAATGAGTGGATTACTTTTCTACTCATTATTTTTATAATTATTTCTCTTTATTTATTTATTTATTTAAATCATATGTTTATTATTCAACAGGTATTTATTGAGCACTTGCTATGTGCCAGACATTGTTCTGGGGTATATTAGTGACAAACAAACAGAAATTTCTGCTGTACCAGGGAAAGACAGATGATTAAAACAGATAAACACATAAGGATGTATGTTAAAAAGAGTTCAATGTATTAAAACAAATTTAGAACAAGAGAAGTGGGATCGAAAATACATGTGGAAGTATGCTGTTAAAAATTTCAATCAAGGTTAACAGGTAGATCTCATTGAAAAGATGGTATTTAAAGTATATGAGGAAGTTGTGTAGTTGTGTGGGAGAAGAGCATGACAGATGGTGAAGGAAGAGGTGGGGTGATGGACATGTAGTGAAAGGCTGAAAATAATAGAGTATGTGGCACAGAGGAAGGCCAGTCTGGCTGAAGTAGGTACAGGCATGGGAAAAGAGAATAGTAAAAGATGAGAGAGAGAATCAGGGAAGCATGGACAAATTAAGTAGAGCTCTGTAGGCCATGTAAGAACTTCAACAGGGGGCCATCAGGTGACAAGGTGGTTAATGTACTGGATTCCACATGGCTGACTGTGGTTTGAGTCCCAGACCTGGAGGTTTGCTTTCTCATTCTCCCTGTCTCTCTCTCTCTATCTCTGGCCAAATAAAATAATAATAATAAACAAATGAAAGTAAATAATTCTTTTTTATGTTATTTAATTAAGTTGTTGTGAAAAAATTTAGAACACCAATTTGTGAGGATAAACTCCATTTGTAAGGGCAAACATGGATTGCAGGTAGCCCTGGAACTGAGGAACAGCTTTGATTTTTGAGAAAATGTGCGAGTCCACAGCTTTCTGATCAACCTTGCACTGCTCCTTCTCTGTGTCGAAGATCTCACCTTCCTGGTGTCTGGGCTTCCTCAGTTTCTTTTTCTTGAAGTAAGCATCGGTAAGGTGCTTTGGGATTTTTACTTTGCTAATATCAATGTTCGTGGAGGTGGCGATAACAAATTTCTGGTGTGTTCTACACAGTAGAACTCGGTTGAGAACCACTAGTCCAGTTACAAGTAGCAAGGCACTGCTCAGCTGCTTCAGGAAAACCACTCTCTTGCCTTGTGGCGTCTAGTGAAGGTGATCATATGGTCCCAGGAGTGATGCTAGCTCGCAGCTTCCTCACATGCTGACTGAATGGTTTTTTGCCGTGGCTCAACAGCTTATGAGGCACATTGTCAATAGGATAATACCTAGGCATTTTGTGCAGTTTAACTACCTGGGGACCACCATTCTTGTCTCCACCAACTGGTTTTGTGACAGTTGCAAGAATCTTCTCCTTCTTTTTCTTTTTGATTCTGGATTTAGTGGCCAAGTATTTCCTCTTTTACATGACCTTCCTGGAATATTTGGCAGACCGGGAGTATCTGCTGATGCCCCGGACTAGGACTGGGTTTCGGCTGCAACGAGGCTTCTGCTTCTTGGGCTTTTTAGCCTTGGGGTCACCTTGCCACTAGCATCAATCTTCTTGGCTTCAGGTTTCTTCTCCTTAGTATCCTCCTTCACATTTTTTTTTTGCCTTATACAAAATTAAGGAATTTATTAACATTATTATCAATTAATTAATAACTCATTGCTTCCACAT
This sequence comes from Tupaia tana, assembly GCA_026018925.1. Taxonomy (NCBI): domain Eukaryota; kingdom Metazoa; phylum Chordata; class Mammalia; order Scandentia; family Tupaiidae; genus Tupaia; species Tupaia tana. Next base: position 129,912,829 of record JAKSZU010000006.1, on the reverse strand, counting down.
AACTTGGATTTTATACTGCCATTTCTCTTGTTACTTCTTTCTATCCCTATTATACCAGTGTCCCTTCCCAATTCTGACACACCTGAAAGCATTAAATGTTATTATTTTTTTGTTGTAGATAACTTGTTTTATTTGGTTATATGTTTTGAATGCCCCAAATGATTCTATCCATCTTGGAGGATTAGCTATAGACCTCCATGCTCCAACATCATCATCTATTTTCCACAAAGATAAATATTTACTTCTCAGACCAATTAGGCAAAGCATGCAAGTTCCTAGGTTCTTAGCAAACTATGTACGTTGTCACCTTGCCTTCCCACCTCCTCTCTTCCAAACCCTTGGTGCGTAGATCTGGAAGAAGAGAGCTGTCATTCCAACCCTTTTCACCTGCCATCTTGTATAGTGGGAAAGAGAACTAAACTCCCTGCTCAAAAGTAAATAAATAATTATTTAAAAAAAAGGAACTTTTGGGATCAGCAGAAGGCATAATGATTAGGTCACTGGACTCCCATGTAGTCAACTGTGTTTTCAGTCCCAGACCCGGCAGCTTGAAACTCACGCCAGGTGTGTGTGTGTGTGCATGTTCAAAATTCCAAGAGGAGAATGGAGAAGTGATTGCAGAGTGACCATCCCTCCTGGGGGATGATTTCTCGCTTTCTGTCTTTCTGTCTCTTGGGTGAGCACACACGCCTTATAGCGAAATCTCTCTCTTAAAAAAAAAAAAAAAAACAAAAAAAAAAAAACCCCAAAAAACAAAGAACTTCAGCATGTGTTTAATGAAAAAAGAAGTCAACAACAGACAGACAAAATGAGGATAAGAGGAAATGGTGCCTTGCACTGGTGACAAGTACTTAGATTCAGAATGTGTTTAGAAGGAAGAATCAACAGGATTTGGGGAGGTTGGCAGTATAACTTTTTTTTTTTTTTTGAGAGGTTTTTGCTATAGGGTGTGTGCGCTTGCCGGACAGACAGAGATAGAGAGACAGAAAGCGAGAAATCACCCTCCCAGGGGAGATGGCCACGCCACAATCCCTTCTCCTCCATTCTCTTCTCGGGATCCTGGGCACGCACGCACATGCACCCAGTTTGAGTTTAAGCCACGGTAGTCGACACGAACCGCAGTCGACTACACGGGAGTCCAGCGACATAGCCATTATGCTAACTGCTGGTCCCGGCAGTATAATTTTTTATCATCAATGCCAGATAGCTCTGAAACGGAAAAGTGACGCTAATAAGTATTGGGTCAAGACAAGAGACATAAACTAGAACCATCCTGGCAAATTAGACATAAAATCATCATATTCATTAGATACCTTGAGAAGAACATTTTTTTTCCTCTGCTTTTCAGACTTGCTACAGTCCTTCTTTCTTAAATCACCTCTTGTCTCTTTGACCCCACAAGCCATTGAAATAGACTTGTTTTGTAATTATTTATCCTAGGTCAGGCAAATGTTCTCTAGGTAAAAGTAACATTGCATTCTAGTAGAGGGAAAGAGAAGTAAACATTGCTGCAAAGTTCAGGGTTAACTATCCAGAAGGATGATATGTGACCCAGTAACAGAGGGGGAAACTGCAGGTGGAATAGGCAAAGGATCTGCTTTTTATTTTTTGAGGGGAGGGCGCGTGGAGAAAGAGAGGAAGAGGAGGATGTGATCTATTTTAAACATGTTGAGTTGGATATGTCCCTTAGAGATCCAATGGCATTATTGACTGGGCATATCTGAAGTTCAGTAATAATGTACAGGTTGGCCGTGTCTATTTGGGAATCGTCAGCATATGCCTAGTATTTCCGTCATTAGACTGAGTGAGATCACCAAGGAAGTGACAAACAATGGAGTAGAGAAGAGGAGGAAGAATCATAAAGTATTCTTGGTAGAAAATCATGTGGAAGAGGAAGTCTTTGAAAAGAGTTTGAAGAAAATCACTAGTAAGCTAGGAGGAAAAAAACTGTGATACCCTGGAAGCCCAGTGCTGAAAGTTTCCAATGCTACTGATAAGTCAAATAAGATAAGACTGACAGGTGTCTTTGGATTTAGCAATAGAGAGGTCATTGATACATTGACCATTATTAACTCTATGAAAAATTGACCTTTCTTTTTTTAAATTTATTTTTATTTTATTTAATTTTTTTGAGAGGTTTTTGCTACAGGGTGTGTGCACTCACCAGAAAGACAGAGAGAAACAGAGAGACAGAAAGCGAGAAATCACTCCCCAGGGAGATGGCCATGCCACAGTCCCTTCTCCTCCATTCTCCTCTTGAGATCTTGGGCATGCACACGCATGCACCTGGCATGAGTTTAAGCCACCAGGTTCGGGACTCGAACCATGGTGGACTACATGAGAGTCCAATAACACAGCCATTACGCCAACTGATGGTCCCACAAACTTGACCTTCCTAAAACAGCAAGAGAGAATGGTATTAATTACACTGTCAAGATAACTGGCAGAAGCCAAAAGTTTTCTGGACAAAAGTGGACACAAGGTCACCTAGTCATTAGTGAACTTGAAAAGAACATTTATTCCAAGAAATACTGTTTTCTTCAATATACTCAAATTGGACTTTGCCTTACAATGTGCAAAAATAGATCAGGTTTGAAGCTGTTTATCTTAAATCAAAAAAATGTCTTCTCAACAAAAGCAACATTGAGATTACATTTTATCTTATCTTCTATATTTTATTAGGTACACTTCTCAAACTTAAATGAATGTGGACACACATACACACACACACACACAGAAGGGACTTCAAAAAAAAGTACAAGTTTATTTGGGTGCAAAAAATTTTTTAAATTCATGCGTAGTATTTTCATGTTTTTGTTTTATAGCCACACCTATTTTGCTCTTACCCCATCTCCTCCTTAGTCCCTAATAACCCCTAATCTGTTCTCCATTTCTCTAATTTTGTCATTTGATCACTTGAAGAACGTTATATGAATGAAATCAGTCAGTAAATAATCTTTTGGGATTGATCTTTTTCACTCAGCATAAGACCCTGGATACTCGTCGCCTTTATCAGTAGCAAAACCTGTTTTAGCTGTTTTTTTTTTTCTGACATCTACTTGGCAGGGGAATGGACCGGACTGTCTCTCAATTGCCAGATAGACTCGCAAGTCCAGGTTACCAATGACCTCCTGATAGCTGGGGAAGTGGTGGGGGACTCCTTTTTTTTTTTTTTTTTTTTCTTTTTCTTTTTTTTGAGAGGTTTTTGCTATAGGGCGCGTGCGCTCGCCAGACAGACAGAGAGAGACAGAGAGATAGAAAGCAGGAAATCACCCCCCAGGCGGGATGGCCACGCCGCAATCCCTTCTCCTCCATTCTCCTCTCGGGATCTTGGGCACGCACGCACACGCGCCCGGCGTGAGTTTAAGCCGCCGGGTCCGGGACTCGAACCGTGGTCGACTACGTGGGAGTCCAGCGACATAGCCATTACGCTAACTGCTGGTCCCGGGGACTCCTTTTTAGTTCTGGGAAGAGGAAGGTGTTCTGGCTCATGGACCATGTAGGCCACAGCAGGAGCTGTCTCATTACCCTGGGCAACGGTCAAAGTCCTGACTCTCCACTAGACTTCTGGAACCACCCAGGTGTGGGGGGAGAAGGGCACCCTACCACGGCTGGGTAAGTGGAAATTTGGGATCTCCACATGGTCTTCACTGACACCTGGTAGGGGGCTGGGCTCAAGGGGTCAAAGTCAAGACTGCTGTTTTAACCTGCTTTGACCTCACTTCAGGAGAGAAATTGGGCTATTGAGTTAGGGCACCTCTGTGGTGACAGCCTGGACTTCTCACTCTAACTTTGTTGTTGTGAATGGGGGTGGAACCACAGTTTTGTCTGTGGCATTTAACTGGAGTAGAGAGGTTATTATCTAAAAGTTCCTGGCTAGGCGGCCTTTTTTCTGATCCTATGCTAAAGAGAACAAAGGGGATTTTTGTTTGTTTTTTGGTCCACGCCTTTTGGGATTTCTGGGTCTCTGGCTTCCCCTGCACTCAATCTTGGATATCTGAGGCAAAAAAATAAAAAAATAAAAATAACAGAATAAAAATAAAACAGCTAGGAAATTAACTATCAGGTTGTTTTTAGGGTCTAAAAGTACCTAGCTGGCCTGCCATCTTTTCTCCACTTTTTTAGAGTCGTCTTATGTTTGTTTTTATATAGCATAGTCTGGGTTATAAATTGTACTTAGTAGGAAGAATAAGGAAAATTATATTTATTTCATCTTCTCAGAGCTGGAACATACTGAATATCATGTAGTTTTTGTATTATTCTTACATGTTTTTCAGTCACTTAAACATATAAAAGCTATTCTTGGCTAACAGGTGATACAAAAACAAGTCATAGTCCCCAGGCTGTAGTTTGCTAACCCACTGCTCTAGACTTTCACGCTAATGGTGGAGACCCCCTTATCTCCTTAAAGTTTTATACATGGAGGTTCTATAGTCAGTGCCTGCGGTTTGTACTAGCTACAGTTCTCAGTAACCTGATTCTGTTTATTATTTCTTCTGGCTCACTCAAAGAACTTGCCTTTCCATTGTGAAGCTAATTATTTGATCTTGATCACGTACCTAAGTTGAGAAACATTTTTCTTCAGGTAGGACTTCCTTCTGCTCTGGCTGATACACAGGGACACCACTGACTCAGAACCTTCTGCTAGAGTTTTGGCTCAGCTTCGCAGTCTCATGTTTAGCTTCCTGTTGTTGCTTTTGGCCTCAGATATTGCATTCAAACGCTAGTATTGCTCTCATCTTAGTCTTTTATTGCAACCCAGGGGTAGTGGAGAGTAGGGGGTGAGAACATAAAATTTCCCAACTCTTGTAGACCTCTCCTACCTTGATGGAGACCCATTGGGTATTAGAAAAAGTGTTTCTTTCCAGAAGCGAAGTGTTCTATAATAGGAAGGTCTTAGAGTGCTCCCACCTGATCAAATGCGAGAAGCCATATTCAATGATCTATTCCTATTCCTACAAGTTTATGATCACTTTTTATTTTAATATGGAGGAGGAGACTTTAAGACATCGAGAGCAAATGGAATTAAAATATGAGTTTATTTAGGTAAAAAAATGGAAATCCATGCATATTTTTTCATAATATGCATTTCTGTGAACTTTTTGAAAACCCCTTTGTACATCATATTTTTCTAATAAGTTCTAAAATTTATCAGTGTTTTCATCATCCTGCCAAGTAGCATACTGTGGAGAGTTTATAAGAAAATAGATAAACCCTATTAATGGTTAATAAAGAGGGTCCAAGATGAGCCTTATTAAAGAAATAAGTAAACCTGCTCAGGTTAATGAAAAGGGCCTAGGATAAGCCTCCAGAATACTGACACCATCTCTGGCAATCGCCTGTGACCGATACCCCTTCATTTCCAAGAAACAACCACCCCACTATTTAAACTCAAACTTGCAGAGTTTTCATTATCCTTCCTTATGATTAAGGCTTTAAAAAGAGACCCTTCCTGCTATGAGGCACGAACCTATTCAGGTCTCTCCCCAAGCTCTCATAACCCTAACTTCTGCTTGCATTTCTGTCTTTGGTAAATTCTTTTACCACCTGCACACCAACCCTACTGGCCCATTGCAGAAATGCTATGAATTAATGTCTTCATGTCTACCAAATTCCACCTTCCATGTAATTTTTGTCATTTGAGTATATTAGTCCTATATAATTTTTATGTTTAATATTTCATTTTAAATTTACTTTTTATAAATTATACATGTACAAATGTGAAATAAATTTTATGAGACTTAGAATAAAATTAATAGTCTTTTTTTCCACTTAAAAAAATCATTATTTATTTTTTTGGCTAATGGACATGTGTGCCTGCTGGAGAAAAACACAGAGAAAGGGCGTAAATAGTAAGAAAGTACCCCTTGGGAGAAAGGCCATACTGGAATCTTTACTCTTTCATCTCTCCTATGGAGATTTTGGGCATGCATGCACATGTGCCTGGTGTGTTTTTAAAACTGGCAGGGCAAGGATTCAGACTAGTCTATTGGCCATGTGGGGTCCTGCCACCTTAACCACCAGAACACTGGCAGGCCCATCACATTTTCTAGAGACAACTTCCAAATTCCAAATTCCTATTTCTAGAGACAACTATTTTCAACGTTTTCACAGTTTTTTCTGGCATTATCTTTTTTTTTTTTCTTTTCTTTTGAGAGGTTTGTTTGCTTGTTTGTTTGCTGTAGGGCACGTGCACTCACCAGAAAGACAGAGAGACAGAGAGAGACAGAGATACAGAGAGACAGAAAGCGAGAAATCACCCCCTACGGGGATTGCCATGCTACAATCCCTTCTCCTCCATTCTCCTCTTGGGATCTTGGGTACGCATGCACATGCACCCGGCATGAGTTTAAGCCATTGGGTCCAGGACTTGAACAGTGGTCAGCTACATGGGAGTCCAGCAACATACCGATTATGTCAACTGCTGGTCCCCTGGCATTATCTTTTTTGAGAAAAAAAAAATGTAACTGGCTTGAAATCATAGCAGGAATGTAGAAATCAGTATTTTGAATACCATGTGTGCTACTTATGCCCACATGGAGTTTTCATTCTAGATTAGTAAGTTAAAATACTTAATATTCTAAATCACAAGTACAAACCCTTATTATTCCAGCTCAAAAATTCAAAAATATCAGATAATATTTGGTTTGGGTTTGTCCCTGGAAATAGCCTTCCTAAAGCCATTTATTATCTTGATCTAATTGAATCATTTCTCATTATGTTCCCCCAGATCCAGTGACTTGAGAAATACAATGGGCACTTGTGTGTGTATGCCTAAAATCCTGGGTGGAAATTTCTCACTTTCTCTCTCTCTCTGTCCTTTTCCTGCTAGTACACATGCCCTATGGCAAAAACCTTTTTAAAATATGAAATTACAAATAATCAAGTGGGAGAAAGTATTTATGAAGCATACAACTAACATATTAAAATCAATAACATACCAAGAACCTCTAATCATCCATAATAAGAAGACAAATAACCCAACTGAAAAGTAGGCAAAAGGGTCTGGCCCTAAAGTACCATAGTTGAGTGCTGCACAGAGGGAACTAGTTCCTACGTGACTAGACAGGGTTCAAGTCCCAGTCCTGGTGACGTGAAAGACATCCTGAGTATGTACACGCATGTGTGCCCAGGATACCAATTAGGATGGAAAAGTAGAGGGAAAACGTTTGTAGAGTAACCAGGCTCCATTGGTAAGTACTTTATCTTTCTCTCACACATGCTCATGCCCTCTGGAATAAAAACTAAAAAACAAAAACAAAAATATGCAAGAAAAATGAACAAGCGTATTACAGAAGAAGACATTCATGTAGCCAATAAATATATAAAGAAAATGTTCGGTCGCTTCAATAATCATGCAAACGCAAACCAAATTCTGAGGTATCATTTTATGCTCACCCATTTGAGAAAAATGAAAAAGTCAAAAAATACCAATGGATTTTGATAACATTTTTCATGCATTACTGCCCAGAGTGTAAATTGGCATAACTACTAGAAACCAGTTTGGATTTACCTCCTAACCATAAGCATTTATATACCCTCTGATGCACCATTCTACAAGTAAGTCTATCTCCAAAAGAAACTTTTGCACTTGTACAATAGGAGGTGTTCTTAATAGGGAAACTGAAATACCAACCCAAGTTTTCATTTTTTTTGGAGAGGTTTTCGCTATAGGGTGCGTGCGCTTGCCAGACAGAGAGAGACATAGAGACAGAAAGTGAGGGATGGTCATGCCACAATCCCCTCTCCTCCATTCTCTCGGGATCTTGGGCACGCACGCACACATGCCCGGCGTGAGTTTTAAGCCACCGGGTCCGGGACGCGAACCACGGTCGACTATGTGGGAGTCCAGCGACATAGCCATTATGCTAACTGCTGGTTCCCCCAACCCAAGTTTTCATCAAAGGGGAAGTAGATGACTTGAATCTGGTGTATTAACTAATAGGGTATTTAAAAAATAATTATTTTTAGTTTAGTTTTATGTATTATTATTATTAGAGAGAGAGTGAGAGAGAGAGAGAGAGGAGCAAGCCACCAGGTCTGGGACTCAACCGCAGTTGACGATGTGGGATTCCAACACCTCAACCACCATGCCACCTGTTGGCCCCCTAGTGGAGTATTATACAACAGCAAAAACAAATAAATGACAAAGGCATGTTACGTGATGGTTGATGACTCATAACAATAAGTGAAAAAAATAAGGCCCTTCAAATTACATGAGGTAGTCTTCAAAAAGTTTATGGAAAATACATATTATAAAAAAAACTACGTATAGATTTTGAAATTTTTATACCAGAATAAACTAATAGATTTTTTTTTTTTAATTGCTGAAGGATACATGGACTCACCAGAGACAGAAAGAAAGAGAGAGAAGTAGAGAGAGTGAGAGAAAAAGAGAGGGAAAATGAGAAAGCACTTTCCCTGGGAGAATGGACCATGCCACAAGTTCCTCTCCTCCAATTTCCCGTTCAGGATTTTGGGCATGAACACATTTATGCCTGGTGTGTTTCTCAAACTGCCAGGTCTGGCATTTGAGCTGCACAGCCGGCCATGTGGGTGGGATCTAGCTACCTCAACCACTACACCACTGGATAGCCACTACACTCATACTTGAATTACATTTTTCCATGAACTTTTTGAAGTCACTTCATATAGTCTGAAGCTCTCTATAAAGTTTAAAACAATTAAATGCACACACACTCACACATCCTCTTTCTCTTTAGGAATATGCATAAATGCAAATATAGAACTATAAAAAATGAAAAAAAGAAAATGATGAACTCAAGACTTGGGTGAAAGGTTACCTCAGACTGGATGAGACGGAGGTAAGTTAGTAGAGGAGACCATATGGTGAGGTGTCATTGGTTGACTAAGTCCTAGATTTTTAAAATGTAAATATGCCATGTATGAACTATGAGAGTAAGTTGTGATACAAGCTTTATGATTAATTTGTGTTCCTGAGATCCTTCAAATAAAAATTTTCCCCTATTAAAGATTTCCCAGGAGGCTTGCTTTCCATATTTTGAAAATAGAGCACAGAAGAAAAACACGGTGAGAAACCATGCCTGACAAATCCATGCTCACTGAGAGGAAAGAACTGTGTAATGGGGTGAAGAGAACAGACGTGATGTGTTTGATGTCGAGAGTGATATTAGCAGAGTGTGCACACTCCCAGGGAAGTTTGTGTCCTGGACAACTCAGAGTATGACAGTGATCCAGAGCTTGTCTTCGAAGACAAGAAGGACAGTTATGTCACCATCTACACACAAATCCATCCCAGTACATTGCATCAGTACCTATGGTTTGGTCTTAAGTTCCAATTTTTACTAGAGCTTCTGTAGATGTGTCATAAACTGGCCACTCCAGCTACCAGACATGTTGTTCTTATGTCGAGGGTCAGCAGACTTTTTTTTTCCTACTAAAGGGCTGAGCAGTGAATATTTTAGTTCTTGTAATTCACTGTATCACTGTTCCAACTAGCCAACTCTGTATTGTATTATATTTGTAAAAGCAGCCAAAAATAAAATGTAAATGGTCGGGTAGCTGTGTTCCAATAAATCCTTAACTATAAGAATAGGGGGATGGCAGAGGGTGTAGTGGTTACATTGCTAGACTCCCACGTGGCTGACCATGGTTCAAGTCCTGGATCTGGTGGTCTAAAAATCACACCAGACATATGTGTGTGCATGCTCAAAATCCCAGGAGGAGAATGAAGGAGAAGGGATTGTAGCATGGCCATACGCCTTTGGGTGTGATTTCTTACTTTCCTTCTCACTGTCTCTGTTTCACTCTCTCTGGTGAGAACACACACCCTATGGCAAGCACTTCTAAAATAGTAATAATAAAGAATAGATGGTAACCAGATTTGCTGACCCCTGTTTAACACCATCCATCCAATGGTTGGTCTCTAAGTCTTAAAGGAGGGAAAAATAAATACAATATGTTTTGCTAGTATTCTGAGGTGCTCTAGCCTGAATCTTAGAGTTTAATGAGTTATCTGACAGCAATTGCCCTATCCAATAGGAGAAGAACTATATGGTCTACACTACAGAAATCACTACAGTGGAATTATCATCAAGTGACACTGTCTCCAGAGTTGCAAATTTGAGACAAGGATTTAAAGGAAAGCTAACAATAAACAGATTTGAAAAGAACATTCTCAGTTTTCTTTGGGGAGTAGGACTTAGTGTGTTTAAAGCCCTAGATACCTTTTTGGAGATGATCTATAACTCTAGTCTGTTCTCTACTTGTTTATTTATTGTATTAACCAATTTGAAAACAATAAAACACTTCAGTCACTCAAGTTATCCTAGGAGAGCTTTGGGTATCTTTGGTGTGAGATATATTGTTCTTCACTCTGGTTTTTTTTTTTTTTTTTTTTTTTGTCTTGCTGTGAGGGTGCATGTGCTTGTGAGAGAGAGAGAGAGAAAGAGAGAGAGAGAGAGAGAAGGAAAGTGAAAAATCATCCCCCAAGGGGGATGGCCATGCCACAATCCCTTCACCTCCATTCTCCTATTGGGGTTTTGGGCATGTTCATACACTTAGGGGTGATTTTCAAGCCACTGGCTTTAGGACTCCAACTACACAGTTGGCCACGTGGGATTGAGTGTCTTAATTTCCATGCCACCTGCTGGCCCACTCCATTCTGTCTTTTAGGATGGATAACAAACTGTCTTTTGCAGTACGTATGTACTTGTATGTTTTATTCATAAACTACACACATATACATGCACATAGGCACACTTTAACAGGGCAGCCAAGATCTCATTGTAGCCTGCTTCCCTGATTCATACACGAAGTGAGAACTTTTCCTTGACAGCCTGCAGAACCAGTGTGTGCAATCTAACCTGGGCACACTGAATTTTCATTAGTAGAGAAGGGGACTGAGACAGTTCTTTGGTGGCCAATCTAAAGCCTCTGTTGGACTCACCAACAGATTGCAGAAGAGCCAGCATTTAGGTCTTTGGGTACATTTTATGTGGCAGGATAATACCGAGAATTTAGAAAGCACGTGGAATACTGAGAGCAAAGCCATGCTTAAAGGACTCTGTTTTACTGCTGCTCAGAGAAGAATGATGACCTTGGGTAGGCATTTATTTCAAACGGGAAGCATTGTTTCTGATTTAAAAAAAAAGAGGTAGCTGATAGAGATAAAGAAGTAGGAGGAGAAAGTGTTGTAAATGACCAGGGGGTGATTGTCCATGTTTTAAAAATACTTTCTGTGGCTGGTGTGGTGGTTAAGGTGCTGGACTCCCACATGGCTAACCATGGGTTGAGTCCTGAACCTGGTGGCTTGCTTTCTCATTTTCTCTCTCTCACTGTCTCTCTATAGCCAAATTAAAAAATAAATAAAGTGAAATAAATAATTCTTAAAAAATACTTTCTCAATGTTTATTAAATATATTTTTCAGTGTAACAGTTATTTTTGTGTATTTTGGGCAGGCCCATTGGGAATTAGATCCCACATGGCCAACTGGCCCTCGGGTCCTGGCCTTGGTGGCCTGAAAAACATGGTGGGCGGGTGTATATGTGACTCTTCTGTCTAGCAAAGTCACCTAAGTGCACATGGAAGAACTACTTGAGACACAGAGATCTGAATTAAGAAGGAGAGGGAGAGGCCATACCAGGAGGCATCTGCTAAAGCCTCGCTTATCCTCTGTATTTGTTAGGGCTAACGAGGAAGGAAAGTTATTTTTAGAGAACGTCACTTCATAGAGGATTAGAAAAATAAGGGTAGTTCCTGGAACAAGTTGGTTTCAGTATCAATAAGGGGGAGGACACCAGAGGCTGGACAGCACACCTTGGAATTTGGACAACTCATTAATCAGAGTGCATACCATCTAACAGCCTCCTGTCATTTTTGAGCGGGAAGGCAGGAGATCAGGCATTTTTGCCATTTTCCCTGCAGCCATTCATTCAGAGTTCAAAAATCCAAGGTGTTTAGAAGCATGGCATTTCTGCTGTTTCCTAACAGTATGTGTTTGCCCAAAAGGGATGGAAAAGAAAATGAAGTAAAAGAAATTGCAGCATGACCAAGACCCATGCTACAATTCTCTCTGGTGCATGCATGTGCCCTCTGACAATTAAAACAACAACAAAACAAAAACTCCCCCCAATAAACCAAAAAAAAAAACCCCAACTAACCAACCCACCAACCAAACGAACAACAAAGCAAACATAGAATAGCTAAGGTACTAGAGAAATTAATCTGGTGCTTTAGCTCTCAAGAATCCTTACCCAAGGAGTTGCCACAGTTCTGTAAACGTTTCTTTTATGAAAATCCTCCTAGAAGTCTTTCATCAGTAACTCTTCAGGCTAGCTCCCAAATCCATTCTGAATGTGTACAGATCTCTTTATTGTGGTGTCACCACCCTTATCCAAGCCAACTGATGATCTTGCCTGGACTGTTGCAGTAGCTTTTTGGTTCTATTCTTCTCAATTCCCTCTCTCTCTGCACAGCAGCCAAACTGACTTTTTTTTTTTTTTTTTTCGGAGAGTGCTTTTTGCTATAGGGCATGTTTGCTCACTGGAGAGACAGAGGAATAGACAGAGACATTTCCTCCTGGGGGGATGCCATGCCACAATCCCTTCTCCATTCTCCTCTTGGGAACCTGAGAACACATGCACACACACCTGGAATGGATTTTAAGCCACCAGGTCTGGTACTCGAATTGTGGTTGACTACATGGGAGTCCAGTGATGTAACCATTATGAAACATGCTGGTCCCATCCAAATGGACCTTTTTAAAATACAAATTTGGAGCCAGTCAGTGGTTAAGATGGCTGGATACTACATGGCCGACAGCACAGTTTGAGCCCTGGTCCCAATAGCTTGAAAAACACAGTGTGTGTGTGTGTGTGTGTGTGTGTGTGTGTGTGTGCACCCAAAATCCAGAAAGGAGGGAGAAATGAAGGAGAAGGGATTGCGGTATGGCCACCCTCCCCACCCTCTGCTCCAGGGAGGATGCTTTCTCACTTCCTCTCTCTCTGTTTCTCTCTGATAAATAAAGACACCCTCTGGCAAATTTAATACGCATACACACACACACTAATTTGTTGAAGTAATTTCCATACTACACACTCTCCAGTAGCTTCCTATTTCCACTAGAGTACAACCCAAGCCCTTCCTGGTCACACAGTGCTGTTTGTGACCTGGCCTCTGCTTAGCACTCCAACTTCATCTTGCCCCTTTTTCTCTCAGTGAATATAGCCCACCTTCTTCTATCCACACCCAACTTCTTGTCAAATATACCTTGCTTATTCTATTATACCCCAGGGCTTTTGCACTTGCTGTTTCCCATGCTTGCTTGCAGAGCTCTGTCTTTAGATATCCAGAGTTGTTTTTTTTTTTTTTTAATATTTTGAATTTCCAATTCAAGCGTTACTTTCTCAGGACCCTTCCCAATCTGGCTCCCCCTCCCCCCATGTAGACCCCTGGGCACTCCCAATCTCATCATTCTGGTTGATTTTTTTCAGAGCATTTATGCCTTTCTGAAATTATATTATTAAATTGTTACATAAATGCTTTGACAAAATAGGAAAAAGTGAGGATAGAAAGTAGGTAGGAGGTGAGGGTCAGGAAGGGAGTGGGGTGGTTTTGGACAAAGGCAATGTGATTATGTTTCATTTTGAGAAAAGATGATATATAAGCTACCGTATTCTTTTCTAGATTATAATTGTCCAAGACTGAATGTTTTAAGAGATAGTTTATACATATTGCAACAATAGAAGAGAAGAGAACATACGGTTCTCTACAAAATTATTTTAATGCTTTTTCCCATGGTTTGCTAATTTAAGGCCAAATATCAGAGGCAGTAAAGTGTAATAGAAGCCCTATGCTTCTGCTTACCAGCTGTGTGATCTTGGGCACGTTAAAGCCTGCTTGCACCTCAATGTAATAGCGGGATAATAATAGTAGCCATCTGAAACCAGCAGATGACATAATAGTTACATCACTGAACTCCCATGTGGTTGACTGCAGTTCGAGTCCTGGACCCAGTGGCTTCAAGCTCATGCTGAGTGTGTGTGTGTGTGCATGCCCAAAATCTCAAGAGAATGGAGGAGAGAATTTGTTGAAAGGATTAAAGTAGTTAATACAGTTTTGCTCCGAGATTGGCCTATGACACATAATAAATAATAAATGTTGACTGTTATTCTTACCAAAGAATAGAAAACAACCCTTCCTCTAGGGGCCTTTTAAAAGAAATGAAAGGTTGGATGAGGTGACAGGAGGGATTGGGCACCTCTCCTCCCTTTTGAAGCAGTTGCCAGGTTTTGTCTACAGAGCTTCATGACAGGCAGACATTTTCGTCTTTCCTTCAAATCTCTTAACCAGTCAAAAACAATGAAAAATATCTCATCAGTATTCTAACTGACTTGATTCCTATCTATCAAACACACATACACACACACACACACACACACACACACCCCTCACCTCACAGCTTTTTAAATATATTTACTAAATAGACCACAGAAAATGAAAGGATTCCCTCTTAATCTTATTTGCTGATTTGTTTACTTTCTTTTCACCTTCAACCACAATAAACAAACTCCATGAGTAGGACTCTAGACTGTTTTACCTATTATGATATCTCTAGCTAGCACCTAGAAAAAATATTTGGTTTAGTGTAGGTACTCAACAAATATTTATTGAATGAAAGAAAATGATCCCATTGGCATACATTTTCTGAGGTGAACCAAACTGTCCAAGATCACAATTAGTCACTGTTGGAGCTGAGTTCAGCCAGTGTTTTTTTTTTTCCTTCAGAGAGATTTTTGGTATGGGGCATATGTACTTGCTGGGGAGACAGAGAGAGACAAAGAGACAGAAAGTGAGGAATCACTTCCTGGGGGGATGGCCACACTGAAGTCCCTTCTCCTCCATTCTCTTCTCAGGATCTTGGGCACACATGCGCGCGTGAGTTTTAAACTAGGGACTCGAACCATAGTTCACTATATGGGATCCAGCGATGTAACCATTATACCATCTGCTGGTCCCTCAGCCAGTGTTTTACACATTCTATCACATCAGATCATGTTTCCTTTTAGAATATCAATCTCACTGTTCTCATTCCAACCCAAATTTAACTTGCATGAGATCAAACTCATTGCCTGACACAACCCTAATCTCCTCATCTAATCCAGCTGGCAAATTACTTACAGAATAATCTGCAGGTGCTGGTTTTCTTATACTAGTCTACTGTTCAAAAACATCAGTGCCATTCTATAGAAATGGATGTTTCTGTCTACATTAACCCAATACTTTCACGTTTATTCCTGTGTTGGTGTCATCTTAGGTTATCTGACTACACTGAAATAACAACTTAATTATGTCCACATTTTCTTAGAGAGAAGTATACATTTCTATAAGTGAGTAATTCTTTGATTTACAAGAGAATTGTTATAAGCTTCTTGGACAATATAAACACATTTTAATTCATAAGTAACCCTTGTATTTATAAGACCTGTGTTAAAGTCTTCTTAGTCACACACACACACCCTGAAAAAACTGAGGCTCAGTAAACTCAAGCAACAATGGCTGAGTGATCTGTAGTCTTTGGACAGTATGTTTTAGTTGGAACCAAGGTCACATAAGAGTTAATTTTCTTTTTTTTTGGAAGAAAACAAAACAGCGAGGAGGAGCCTCTGATTCCAAGTGACTAATCTTGGAACCTGTTCCCAAGATTATAACCTGTCTTATACAACCCTCAGAGCCAGAAAACTTTACTAAAGGATTAAAACTTATGTAAACAAAGATCCTTTTATTTATAACTCTGTCTCGCTGGAGAGCAAGAAGGTCCAACTTCCTTACTTGCAGTGCTTTATTCAAGCTGGTTATTCAATGTGTAATGTTGAAAATATCTGAGGATCCTGCAATATTGAAACAATAGTGAATGGAGATGATGGTGAATGCTAAGGTAAAAGTTCATATTTTTGGGGTTTTGTGGGTTGTAATTCAGTCAGTTTTGCTTAGAAAAACATAAGGAAGATTAAATACTTAGCTATAAATATTAGATTCTTTGGAGTTTCTCATTACCTGTCTACATTTTCCTGATAGCAACAGCAATTCTACCAAATGCAGGATTTGTTGCATGCAATAATGATAATGTTGTTTGTTTATATATAATACATAAACACACATAAAAATATACTTTGATTTTTCAGAGTTGTAGTTACAAGTGCTTTGGAGTATTAGAAGTGAGTCCAAATAATTCTGAATATGATTGTTTTACTCTTGCCTCGTCATTGGCCTGAGAGGCCCCTCATAGTTTATCCAGTTCTTCTACATCCATCCTTCAAGTTCCGATCAAACCCCATGTTCTCCACTTCCCTGTCCTCAGAAATCCTAGAGCATTAGTTGTCTATACTATGCATGCTTAACTCTCACAGGTGCACACTTCCTTGGAGTTTTCTTTCAAAATTAAGATATTTTTAAAACCAAATAACGAAAGTAAAAAAATAAAAAACATCAATTTGGTGCATATCATGTTACATTTCTTCCTATACACATGTAAAACATATATATGTATATATATGTAATATATAGTTATATGTAATTGAGTATGTATAATCCTAATTTTATGCGCAAGCATAAGAGTATTAACATACATGATTAGTTTCATATTTGTTTAACTTGGTACTATGACATTCCTCTACGTCAGCATGTATATATGAACCATACTTGGTCTATATATTAATATCTTAAGATGGAAAGATCCATTTCTGTAGAATAGATTTCCAAAGTGAAATTACAGAAACATTGTTTATTAAAATGTAAACCCCACCATTTATTCACCCCATTCCATTATGTTATAATTTTTTAAAGTTTTTATTAATTTAATTTATAAAAAAATGGTATCATACTTATTTTGAATTGTGCTTTAATTACTCATAAGATTTAGCATCTTTTATAGAAACATTTTTATATTGTTTTGTCTATTTGGGTTTGCTTTTTTATAAACTCCATATATTATATTCATGTTTGCTTTTTCTTTTCAATTTGTAAGAATCCTTATCTTACATTAGAGATATAAAGTTTGCCTTTCTACATGTTTCAAATATTTTTTCATTTTTTTACTGTATTTATGGTATGTTTGGCTTTTGAGGAATTTGTATTATTATAGAGTAGACTTTACATTTTTTCCATTATAGTTTCTTGTTTTTGTGTGTCTTTATAAAGCTTTTTCTTATCCCAGTCTTAACATTTTCCTAATTTTTTTCTGAAATTAAACATTTTTTACATTAAAATCTTTAATCCATTGCCCTTTTTATTTCTGAACATATTAGGCAGGAATATCACCCTTTTTTCTTACCTGATGGAGATGTAATTATGATACAAAAATAATTTATTAAGTAAGTTGTATTTTTCCTGCCGAACTATTATTTATCTTACATTACATTTTCATTTGTGTGGATCTACTTATGGATTCAGTTTTATGCCAATAATCTGGTTGTCTAGTTTTGTGCTCATAACATACTGTTTTAGTGAGATAAGCATGATAGAAGATTTTTGTATTTCTGTGGCAGGTGCCTATCACCTTTTTCAATATTTTTAAATAAATATTATACATTTATTCTTTCAAATAAAGTTTAAAATGATTTTGGTAACTATTAAAGGAAAACTTAAACAAAAACCTGCACCTCAATAAAATTTTATTAAAATTACACTAAAAAGTATTTATGTTTATTTGGAAAAGATAAACGTTTTAATAATATTATGATTTTTTTGTTGTTGTTCAGTAAGAATGGTGATTTTTCTTTTTTTATTTTAGGCTTTCTATTTACATTTAATCATTGTACTTCTTTATAGGGTATGATTTTTTTTTCAAAGCATGTATGCAGTGTGTGACAATAAAATCAAAGGTATTACCATATCTATCATTTTCAAGAGAGAACTTTACATTCTTGTGGATGTTAAATATTTTCCCCTGAACTCCCATCCCTCTGATATCTATCCACGTTCTGTTCAATCTCTGGTATCTACACTTGCCCTCTTCTTTAATATGTCTTCAAATCTTTTACTATTTGCCATCGAATGCATAAATTTGGTATATATTGAGTAGAGATATACAATGCTTGTTTTTCATAGTCTGGCTCGTTTTACTTATCATCTAGTTGTTTATATTCACCCACCTTGTAACAAATGGCAGCTTGATGGCTTAGTAGTAGTCCATAGCGTATATGTGCCACATGTTTTTTCAATCCAGTCATCAGAACTTGGGCATTTAGGTTGAGTGCATATCTTGCCAGTTGTGAAAAATGCTGCAATAAACATGGATGTGCATGTGTCTTTCTGATTATTTTTTGGGTAAATGGCAAGTAGTCGGATTACTAGGTTTTATTGTAGTTTTAATTGGAAGTGTTTGAGCAATCTCCATATTATTTTACACAATGGCTACACTAATTTACATTCCCACCAACAGTGTAGAAAATTTTCCTTTTTACCACCAGCATTTGTTGTTCGTTATTTTATTGATCACAGACACTTGACTGGGATTAAGCAGCATCTCATTGTGGCTTTGATTTGCATTGTCTTTATGATAAAAGATATTGAACATTTTTCATATGCTCTTTGGTCATTCATGTCTTCCTTAGAGAGACATCTGTTCAGCTCATTTGCTCATTTTTAAATTGGATTATTATTATTATTATTTTTTGCAGGTGAATTGCTTGTGTTCACTATATCTTCTAGTTATCAGTCCCTTATCTGAAATAGTTCACAAGTATTTTCTCCCATTCTAGAGTTGTCTTTTCACTCTGATTACTATTTTCTTTGCTCTGCTAAAAAGCCTCTGCTCTTTAGCTTGATGCTATCCCATCTATATATTTTGGAGTAATTTGCTGAGACTTTAGGGGCCTTAGAAAATAAATCTTATTTAAGAAAATTTTTACATGGTACTCTCAGTGTGAAGAAAAACATTTGGCGTTGTATATTTATTTTGTGTTATGTCCCTGTATCAAATTCTTTGATCAATTGTAATATAGAAACCTTTTTTGTGTATTTTACATGTATTAATTGTCTGCAAGAAAGACATTTTATTTTGGAGCCAGCTTAGTGGCACGACAGTAATGCGCTGCTGAAATGATGCTGGATCCACAATAAAGATCCCGGGTTCAGCTCCTCGTTCATTCTGTCCATGCCAGGTACACATGCCCATGACCATGGCTGGCTGGGAAGGCTGAGGGGGATAGCATTGTGAGACTCTGTTTTCTCTCTTTCATAAAAGAAATAAACTTAAGAAAAGACTTTTAAAACAGTTACAATCTTTATATATTTTATTTCATTTTTTTGTCTTACTGCATCAGCTGAAAAGAACAAAACAGTCCTGAATATAATGATATTAGTAGGCAGCCTTTATTTGTTTCTGATTTTAGTAGGACTAAGCTTAGTTATTTCACAGCACATTTATGGTACTTAGTAAACTGCCTGCTATGTTACTGTCATTACTGTATCAAGATAGTAATTGCAATTGCTAACACAATATTAGTGGAAGGACCTGTTGTTTCATGGGAATGAGTCTTTTCAACCACTGAATATCAGGGGTATGAGTGTAAGACCTGCTTCTAGGTTTTAGACATGCCTAAATATTGGATGATAAAAATCTTGTATTTTACATGCCTCTTGCTGGGGTAGTCTACTCTTCCAAGGAATGGCATTCTAAGCACTTTTTCTCCTTTGTGCACACCTGTATTTGAAGAGGCAGACATGTCACCTTGTTCAGGGACAGCTTGCTCTCGTTGTAGTTTATCTCCCTGAAGAGACATCATGGTATTTCCCATTTTCACTGAATCACTAGGCAAGCTGACCAGAATGGAAAGGAAGACTCTCACAGACTTACTTATGCAGAGAGGACTGTTTCAAAAGGTTCTAATTTTTGCTTCACTTTGCTTGCTTTGATTGCTTCACTGAGTTTTGAAGCATTGTCTGGCACATGGGTTGGTGCTTCTCCCCTGAAATCTACTGTCATTCTATTTGGAATGAGGGCTACCACTTACAGAAAGCTTAGACTTTTCTTTCCTCTATGAAGATCACTAGGCAACTGTGGAACAATGGATGTGTTGTACCTACTGCTAGATTGATACAGAGCTTACTGTCACTTCTATTCTTATTAAGTTACAGATGTAAGCATAGGAGATATGTTTACATGATGAAGTAGTTGAGGGAAGGAGTTTATTATAGTATTATCACTTGGTTATTTGAACTCTTTTTTTTTTTTTTTTGGAGAGGTTTTCACTATAGGGCACATGCGCTCTCCAGACAGACAGAGAGAGACATAGAGACAGAAAGCAAGAAATCACCCCCCAGGGGGGATGGTCACGCTGCAATCCCTTCTCCTCCATTCTCCTCTCGGGATCTTGGGCACGCACGCACACACGCCTGGCGTGAGTTTTAAGTCACTGGGTCCGGAACGTGAACCGCGGTCTACTACGTGGGAGTCCAGTGACATAGCCATTACACTAACTGCTGGTTCCTGGTTATTTGAACTCTTTACAGTTGTATGCCAAAAACCAAATAGGACTCTAACTCTAAAAATTAATTTCAATTGACAACTTGCTTATCTTCCAAATTTATTGCAAGCAGTCAAAATTCTTACAGAAGAATTTGTTATGCATGTATTAGAATCATTCACTCTGAGGATTTTTTTTAGAGTTTTTTGCCTTAAGGCATGTGTGCTCACCAGAGAGAGAGAGAGTGAGAGAGACAGAGATAGTGAGAGGGAAAATGAGAAATCACCCCCTCCTCCAGGGGGATGGCCATGCTACAATCAATTCTCTAGTTTCCTCCCAGGATCTTGGGCACTCACACACATGTGCCCAGAGTGAGTTTCAAACCACTGAGTCTGGGACTTGAACTGTGGTTGACCATGTGAGAGTCCAGTGCTGTAACTGCTATGCCATCTGCTGACCTCACTTTGTGGGCTTTTGAAAAATAGGTCTAACAATTGTTATCTAAACTTAAAAAAGCATTACTAATTGTACTTGTTTTCTTTTACTTATAGGCACCTTTTTTGGAGAGATTTTTGCTATAGGGCACATGAGCTTGCCTGAGAGACGGAGGGACAGAAAGCAAGAAGTCACCCCCTAGGGGTGATGGCCACACTGCAATTCCTTCCCCTCCATTCTCCTCCAGGTGTTTTTGGCACACATGCACATGGGCCTGGTGTGAGGTTTAAGCCACCGGGTCCAGGACTCAAACTGCAGTTGACTATGTGGGAGTTCAGCGACATAACCATTACGCTAACTGCTGGTCCCAGGCACCTTGGTTTTGAAGCTACACTTAGATATCAGTTTGAGATAATCAACATTAAGGTGGGCATTGTCTGTCGCAGGACTTTCTATAGGGTGAGGAATGTAATTTGTGTCTGCTAAACTTTAAATTTTAAATCTGACTTGTCTCTAATAGGCTTCAAAAATCTTGGTAGATGTACAGAGAAATAGATTTTTGAGAATTTTATATCTTGGCCAGTTATAAATTTCCTTTGTGATCAAAAATTGTTGTTTCTAATTATACATTTAATAAAATTGCAGAGTTTACCATCCTCTGAGCAGGAGAAATTCATCCTAAATGAAAGACATCGCTCCCTAGGTTGTTTTTTGGGGACATTTGCCTTTCATCTGTATATAAGTACATATTTCAACTTTAAAAGTGTAATATAATCTCCTGTAGGAAAATAAACTGCAAAAGTATAAGGTATTCAGTCACTAGTAAAGAGGTGACTTAGAAAAAGCATGGATTGGGCCAGCAGGTGCCATGGAGATTAAGGTGCTAGACTCCCACATGGCCAACCCGACTACACGGTTCTGGACCTGGTGGCTTGAAAATCAGGCTGAGTGCATTTGTACACAAAATCCCAAGAGGAGAATGGAGGAAAGGGGATTATGCCCCCCTTCCCCTTTGTGGTGGGATGATTTCTTACTTTTCTTCTCTCTTTTATTTCACTCTGGCGAGCACAGATGCCCTATACCAAAAATAAATAGATAAATACATAAAATTTAAAAAGAAAAATAAGGAAAAGAAAAAGCATAGTCTTAAGGGCTATTTCAAAAGGAACACATTTTTTCATGATAGGAGGATAGAATGTGTCACATTAGTGTTTCGGCTAGGTGAGAGGTAAGCTTTCTTTTATGATGTATGAAAAGGACATTCTGCCAGACAAGTGGGAAAGAAGGATTCTCATCATACCTAAACTGTAGCTGACTTTCAGGCAGATGGGTTTTATAAAAGAGTGTATATGAAAGATCAAGAATTCAAATGATTTATGCTCATATACCCCTTGGAAATTTTTGTGCGCCCTAAATAGTCATATACCTTGGTTTAGATAACGCTGTTCTAGACTATCCCTGAGCTTGCAAAAGACTGGGGCAGGAATAGTGTTTACAGAAATGCTCATTGTGAACTTGTCTAACAGGCTGGGTAAGTAAAGAGGTGCACAGCGATAAGGGGAGCATTACTTTGGAGAGAGTTGTCCTATGTGCCCCATGCCCATCCTCACAAGGGAGCGGTGGGGTGTTCTTTCTTTTGACCTCAAGACTGGCAAGCATGACTTTCAGAATTTTGCTCAGCGGACTTTTGGTTTGCCCTCCGCTATTTGGGGAAAACAGGTGACTAGTGTTTGGCTCATGTTTAAGAAGTCTAAAAGGCGGGGCCGACAGGTGGTGGGTGTCTAAAGGTGCTGGAGTCCCACATGGCCGACTGTGGTTTGATTCCTGGACTTGGTGGCTTGCTTTCTCTCTCTCGCTCTGTTCTTTTCTGGTCAAATTAAAATAAATAACGTCGAATAACATAATTCTTTAGAAAAAAAGAACGGTAACGGGAAAAAAATGTCTAAAAGGCAAAAGGCTGTAAATCTTCCTGCAGGTAGGCAAACTGAAAAGAGGGCTATATTTTAAAAAAAGGCACATACCAGTCAACGGGGGTTAACCGGCTCTCTTAGCTCTAGAGTGGCTGGGGCATTTGGGGTGGTATGAGAGCTCAGGAGAAAGAGGCAACTCAGTGACACAGGTGGCACACTTCTCAAGTGCTGCCAGATCCATACAGAAGTCCGAGATTCGCTTTCCACAGTTCAGCATGCGGTAGGTATGAACATCGGTGAACCAAGCTGTCTGGGAAGGCTAGGGGAAAATCATGGCATGAGATCCTGCTGAGAGTACTTGCCTGTTTCTCATGCAATAAGGTAAAAGCAACCGAAAGAGCAGCTGAAAGGGTATTTTGCCTGAAGTTCAAGGAGAAATGGTGTGTGACTAATCCGGACTGGTCAGAGGAGGTGTATTTACCCTGCCCAAGATACTCCACGTGGCAGAGCGTGAATGAAGGGTGAGATCTCCAAAGAGCCCACAAAAATGGCCATGAGAGACAGCTTCAAATATCTGACCTGGCTGAAGGAGGCAGAGAGGACCTTTCCTGCCTCACTGACTCCTCCCCTAAAAGTTTTGACTCTGGAGGAAGTAGATAGAGCAGCTTTGTTCAACTGTGGGAGAAATAGGGCAAGGCATGGGAAGAGAACTGGGATGGAAAATAGAGACTTAATCTGGACCTTCTTTACCAAATGTGGGTTTATTAACCTGTGGTAGCAGGAGAGAAGAAACTCTAGTGGAAATAACTATAAAGTGGACTAGACATATCAATCCAGGACTAAGCTTTTAATGGGAACTAAAGTGACCAGTGGGATTTGTTTTTGTTTTTGTTTTTGTTTTTGTTTTTGAAAGTCACAATATTTTAAAATAGCTATCTGTTTCTTGAAAGACAGGAAATAAAAGAGTTTACATGGCCCATATTTGAAATAAGAATGGAAGGTAGAAAATGCCTCCTGTGTTATTAATACAGCTTCTTAGAGTCAGAACAAGGACAAGACCGCGCTCGAACCTAATGACTTCTCAGCGGTGTCTAGCAGCAGGAGCTACCAATGACCGGAACTTACAATGTGTTGTGATCTCGGATTATAAATCATTTATCTCTTACTCTTTATGATGTGCCATGTAAATACCTACTCTTTTTAGGATCCAGCAAGAGAGGATTTTGATATCTCCTATTCTAAAGTCAATTCTACAAAGGCTAAAGAGATCTCTGTAATCTAATTCAGATGTAGCAGCGACAACTTGGATGTCCCAAAATGTCATCCGAGTATATGAAGACTGTGTTGGAAAGACAGGGAAAGCACAGGAGAATGGAGACTGGGAAACGTTCACGGGTTATTTAGAAGTTTGGGGACAAGAGAATAGTATCTTTGTTCTGCTCCAACTTCCTACACCATGCTTTGCAAATTTTATCGTTATTTGAACTATAAACATATTTGTATTTTAGATTATTTTAGGCCAGAGGGCATGTGTGTATAGCAGAGTTGAGACAGAGAGAAAGAGAGAAAGCACCCCTTAACGGGACCTGGTCACACCATAATCTTTTTTTCCTTCAATTCCCCATCTTGTTTGGATCCCAGTCATGCCTGTTCAAATCCACTGTGTCTTCTTTGAAGTCAGTCCCTAAACCCCAATCCTCCGTGTGGGGTGAGTCCCCCACTGTGCCTAACCACTGATCTACGGGGCTAGCCCTGTATTTCAGAATCTTAAAAGGCTGTCCTTCACAAGTTTACATTATTTTCCTTTTTAGGGACATTTGACATGCTGGTTTGTGTGTTTTGCTTTGTTTTTACATTTATTTCCTCCATGAGCAAGAAAGAAAGAGAAAGAGAGGAGAAGGACAGAGCGACAGCCTCCCTACCCCCCAGAAGGGTCTTCTGCTGTGATTCACCTCCAGCTTCAGCCCCACGTGTGCCCTGTGAGCTGACTGAGGTCTCTGAGTGAACCGGAGTCATGCCGTGTGGGGCAGCCTCTCAGAGCAGTGCATTTTACTGCTAAGCCACCATCTAAACCCAGACATCTGAGTGTAAGGTTTGGATGGCCATGCTCGTTGAATACCATGAAGTACATGACAATCCAATCCTTTTAGGAACTCAACACTGTAAATTTATCTTTGGTTGTATGCTTTGTCTACCTTAACACTACAGGTTTCTTTTTGTGATTAAAAAGTTCCTATAAGGGGCGACAGGTGGCATGGTGGTTAAGGGCGCTGGACTCCCACATGGCTGTCTACGGTTCGAGTCCTGGACTTGGTGATTTGCTTTCTCACTTTCCTTATTTCTCTCTCTCTCTCTTTCTATTGCTCTCTTGCTCTTGTTCACACTCTGTCCCTCTCTAGTCAAATTAAAATAACTAAATAAATAAATAAAGTTAAAATATAAGTCTTAAAAAAAAAGAAGAGTTCTTATAAAACTCTGGTAACACTGACTCAGACAGGTGACACAGTGGTTAAGGCAATGGATCCCTTATAGCAAACTGCATGGTTTGAATTCTGGAACTGACTGCTTGAAAAGTATGCTGGGTACATGTGCATGCCCCAAAATCCTGAGAGGAGGATGGAGAAAAAGGAATTGTGGTGGGGTCACCCCCTCGTGAGGTGCTGTCTCACTCTCCTCCCATTTCTCTTTCTCTGTCTCTCTCCAGTGAGTGCACATGCTCTACAGTAAAACAAACAAACAAACAATAAACTAGGAATACATAGTTTGGTAATATGAACATAGCTGACTAACATTTTTGTCTTAGAAATGATAACTTTTTGATTAGTAACAATCTGATTTCATCAACCATACATGCACATCACATGATCTAATGCAATAGTATAAATTTTATTTGCATTTTAAAATGGAAGAACAGTATATGAGGATACACTATGAAAAGTTCACAGCAGTCTCTTTGCTTTGAAGGAGAAACTGGATCATTTCTTTTCCTATCCATTTTTTTCTTTTACCTCTGCAGGGGCATGATTTTTTTCCTTCATTTCCTAGTGGCACTTATATCATTTGTGGTTCATATGCTCTTATTATCTAGGCAGTAAATGTTGGTGTTAAAATCTATGCTAAATAGAATCAATTTATAGGTCTATCTAACATCTAAATTAAGTATAAACTATAATGTCAGAGATATGCACTTGAGTAGCAAACATATTTTTATTTTGCTTTAAGGTCTTTTGAGATATATATATATATGTACATATACACCCACACATACATTTAGATACATACATACACGTAAATATATATATCTTACTAGATACACATGTGTACATTATTCAAAAGATATTAAAACAACATAAAATATGCATATTGTATAGATTTGTATACACACACACACACACAGAAGATAGTATATCATCTTCCTCTTCCATGAGAGAGATAAAAAGATAGGAAGAGGGAGGTACCCCCCCCCCAGTTTCCCCAAGTCCCTATACACCCTCAGTCCTAGTCAGCCTAGATCACAGGCATGCGTACACCCAGTGTGCATAGGGAGGGCCTGGAAAACAAGCCCAGCAATTTTCCCTTATGAGACTAAGTAGCTCCATTACTGTCACACCACCACTGGACCCTCTTTTTTTTATACTTACATGAAAGAATAAATTGTTTGTGTACATAAAGAAGATGTAATGGTTTGACAGTGCTCTGAGTTCTGTTTTCAAACTGGATATTGATCATGTGCTAACCTCTTATGCTGATGTTGTGCAGGTCCTGCCTGCATAAAATTATAGTCACGGCTGTGGCTATTTCTACATGTTCAATTAAGATTTTTTTTTTTTGGAGAGGTTTTTGCTATAGGGCACGTGCGCTCGCCAGACAGAGAGAGAGAGAGAGAAAGAGAGACAGAGAGACAGAGAGACAGAAAGCGA
Source organism: Tupaia tana (assembly GCA_026018925.1). Taxonomy (NCBI): domain Eukaryota; kingdom Metazoa; phylum Chordata; class Mammalia; order Scandentia; family Tupaiidae; genus Tupaia; species Tupaia tana. Next base: position 129,886,113 of record JAKSZU010000006.1, on the reverse strand, counting down.
GAAATCACTCCCCAGGGGGGATGGCCACGCTGCAATCCCTTCTCCTCCATTCTCCTCTCGGGATCTTGGGCACGCATGCACACGCGCCCAGCGTGAGTTCCAAGCCACCGGGTCTGGGACTCGAACCGCAGTCGACTATGTGGGAGTCCAGCGACATAGCCATTATGCTAACTGCTGGTCCCCAATTAAGTTTTAAATATATGTATTCCTAGAAAAAGATACAATGAATAGTGCAGAGTTGGTAATAACCCCTAAACTTTTCTGAGACAATGTTCCAGATACAAACATATAGTAGGTCATCAGAAAAGTCATGATGCAATTTTGCATAGAAAAAAACAGAAAAAATATGTCGTAACTTTTCTGACAACCTAATATTAAAATGTAATGGTAAGGATTACAACTATATTTTAGATAAGTAAATATTATATCCTGCATGACTTCCTGTATTATAGATAGATAAAAACAACTTCCCTCAGGTTACTGGTCACTATGACCAAGCTCACATTTGGTGACAAAGCAGTGCATTATTCATTTTAGGTGATTCAGCTCCTAGACGCAAATTTACCAAAAGGGCAACATGTACTAGAGACGTGTGAGATTTACAAGATACCGAAGATCCTCAGCACATTGTGTCTTAAAATAACCACATTTAGGTGTTTGCTGGATTGTTGTATTATGGTGTTTATGATGATCAAGTACAAAAGGAACTTCTCTACCTTGGACTATACTCTAACAGACTAATTCTACACTTTCAGCATTTTACCAGGTGTAACTATTAGAATCTCATAAACAACTTGACCTCTGGGTTTACTTTTTTTCTTATTTTTCACTCAGAAGCCTGAGAAAGATGTGAAATGTGAAAAGAATTAAACGGTATAATTTTTAAAACTTCTAAAAACATTACATCAGTAGCATATTCTAGAATTTTATGTTCATAACTGAAATGTACAAAGTATTATATTGCTGGATATTATTTACTAAGTGTTTTTCATACATTATCTTTTATCTTCATTTCTTTATAAGGTAGATATTATTTTTGCATATGTAAATGAGGAAATTGAGGCTAAACGAAGTTTAGTCCAATATGGACTGGCGTGGGGCCAGCAGGTGGTGTGGTGGTTAAGGCACTGGACTCCCACATGGTTGACTGTAGTTTGAGTCCCAGACCTGGTGGTTTGCTTTTTTCTCTCTCTCTGGTGAGTGCATGTACCCCTGTGACCTAGTGGTTAAGGGAGCTGGATCTCACATGACTGGCTATGCAGTTTAAATCCCAGTCCTGGCAGCTTGAAAAACATGCCAGGCAAACAAATAAACATGCCTGAAATCCTGACAGGATAGAGAAATGGAGAAGGGATTGTGGTGTGACCACACCCCATTGGAGGGAGCTTTATTCCTCTCTCTGTCTCTGTCTCCCTGTCTCTTTCTGGCGAGTACACCTGCCCTCTGAGAATATTAAAAAAAATGTTAAGAAATGTATATAAAGTTTTGAAAATAAGCCAGGATCATAAGTACTGCCTGATTAAAAAAACAAAAAAAAGATCTTTTTGGGCCAGCAGGTGGCATAGTGGTTAAGGCACTGGACTCCCTCACGTCTACTATTGTTAGAGTCCTGGACCCAATGACTTAAAACTTATGCTGGGTGAATGTGTGTGCATGCCCAAAATCCTGAGAGGAGAATGGGGGAGAAGGAATTGTGGTGTGGCTATCTTCCCCCAGCAGGTGATTTCTCACTTTCTGTCACTCTATTTCCAGCAAGTGCACGCGCTTAATAGCAAAAATCTCAAAAAACAAAAATCCTCGATCTTTATTACTATACCTGTGGCCTGACTATACTAGTTTTTTTCTGTCCTCTTGATCTTTTGCTCCTCAACATCACACTAGGCAATCCTTTAAATGCTTGATTTTACTGTAATATTTTGAAAGCTGAATGCATTTAGATAGCAACTCCCGGTATATACAGAATTTAATTATGAACTCAAAATCAGTTAAAGCAAAGATCAGCAGATGGTGTAATGGTTACATTGCTGGACTCCCATGTAATCAACCACAGTTTGAGTCCTGGACCTGGCAGTTTGAAACTCACACCAGCTGTGTGTGCCTGTGTGCCCAAAATCCTGAGGGGAGAATGGAGAAGCGAATATGGTGTGGCCATCTCCCCTGGAGATGATTTCTTGCTTTCTATCTCTCTCTCTCTCTCAGTCTTTCTGGCAAGCCCACATGCTGTATAGCAAAAGTCTCTCCCTCAAAAAAAAAAAAAAAAAAAATCAATTTAAGCTCCAAAAACTGAGTTTGCATTTCCTGGGACTCAAAGGGCTGGGACCTGTTTCACATCCTCTCTTATTTACCAGCGCCATTTCTGCAGGAGAGGTTCTGGAAATAAATGGTTCCAAAGTAGTATCTCCTAAGGATCGATCACTGTCTGAGGAAGACTGATGAATCTTCAGAGAAACACATGTGTTTCTGTTGTCTTGTTCCTTTCCCTGACTTAGCCTGCCAGTCTTCTTTATCTTCTTATTCCTCAGGTTAACATTTCAGAGTCTTCAAAATCAAAGTGGAAGCGGTGCTTTCAATCTAATCATACCTAGCTGTGTGAAAGAAAATGTTTGCAAATGTAAACAAGTCTCATAAGAGATGTGGTAAGGTGGCCAGAGATTTTAAATACCTCTCTCTTCTGCACTTCATGTTTGTTTTTCTTAGAGGTTATCTTCCCCTCCTGCCATTTTTCTTGGTCCAAGTGTTGATCCTAGACTCTTGGGTTTTGCTCTTAGCTAGATATTAACTAACTTCATTATTAGTTGATAATGGTATGAGTTTTTCCTTCGAGAAAGATTCATCTTTATTTATTTTTATTCATGGTAGTGAGCACACACATGAGGGAGAGAGAAGAGAGAGAGAGAAGTACCCCATTGAGAATCTGGTCACACCACAATCCTTTTCCTCTCGTCCTCAGGATCTTGGGCACTGTTCATGAATCTGGTGCTTTTCAGGTTGATAGGACTAAGGAGCTGAGCTGCAGTTGCCAATGTGACTTCTAGCATGACAGTTCAGTATGCTATGAACTGTGCCACCAGTCTGGGCAAGGGTTTCCCTTTTAATGAGGAACACTTGAACTAAAAAGCCCTTCTAATGCAAAAGAATGAATTTCAAATTAGAAAGTTGTAAGAGTTAATTCTGGACAGAGTTTCTAATCAAGATCTGTTGTTTGCTTGGATTCATTAATATTATTAAACTGGAGGCACATATTCAGTAAAAGAAAGTGAATTATCACAAAGCAGAACACAGTTTATCACAGTTATATCCATGTGTAGGACCACTGCCTCCTGGCCTTCATGTAAGCACAAACTAATTATTCAGCATTTCAATTACTCATATATTTGATACTCATATGTCTACAGGATAATTAGGAAATTATGCCTATGAAGATGAAAAAGAGTATTCCTTAAGTCTCTGCTCTTTTTAAATTGACTTAATCACCCTTTATATATTGACTGTTCTTAGTGTCAGTGTTTAAAGTCTTTAATTTATTAATATATAATTTGTTATATAATGTAATATTCCTGGCTATTTAAATGATATTCTTTTACAATTTTAGAATTTTCTCCCACTCTTCTAATCTACTTAGGTCAGGTAAACACTATTAGATATGCTCTTTCTAGATTGTCTGCTTATTTCCTGTTAAGGATTTGTGTGGCATTTCTTACTGATCATAACCTTTGTTCCAAATAACAAAAGGAATGTTCCCATGGGGAAAAGGGTGGATTTAGAGGCCTGGATCTGCATGGTTCTGTCAAAATTTTGTAATTGTAGATGCCATTGTGCATGAAGTGCCCTTGCATCATTTGGTTATCGGAGCACAGAAGGTCTCTAGCAATACAAATCCTATTTAGGATTTGGGTAGATTATCATCATTATGTAATAATAGGATTTGTTTTCTTTGTTTGTTTGTTTGTTTAACTTTGAACCTTTCTTCAAATTGCTTTGTGCCTTCTTGTGTTACCTACCTTTCTCTTTTTTTATCTCTCTTTTTAAATCCTCTGGTTAATAGCAAAGTACCCACTGTAATACCATGCCATTCCTTTGTATCTAGTTTTCATGGATAAAACTCATTGGACAACAAAGATATGCCAAAGTTTAACATATTTTATTTTTAGTTACTAGTAAAATTTTACAAGGTGGGTATTAATATTCCTGTTTTATCAAGTGAGTATAAGATGCCACACTATCAACTTTTTCACCCTTAAAATCCACTCATTCATTTGTTTGTTCATTGTCTATAGAATATCTATTCAACCAATACTATTGATCACCCATTATATACAAGCAATGGGTTTAAATATCATGGGGATTAGAGAGATGGCTCAGCCATCTTGGACTTCAGGTGGTTTACAGGCTAGATGAGAAAAGAATACTTACACATACATAACCGAAATATGAGGTGAAGACTGGGGACTTCTTCAAGTAGTCTCAAACCCCAGCCACTAAATCATGTTAAATACAAAAGTAAGCTAAATCAACATTTTTTTTTAATTTAAATTTATTTATTTGTATTCATTCATTGTACATCATTACAGCATACAAAATGAGATTTTCCATTCAGAGTACACTGCATATTGTCTCAATCAAGCACATCAACAAACATATTATTGTCAGCAAATAATTTTCCATTTCTTGTTTTCTGTAAGTTTTGCTTTTTTTTTTCTTTTACAGTATATATTTCTTTTTCCAACACAAATACTATGCCTGTCAGTCAAGACAAAGATATTACTGTATACATTATCATCAGCCAATAACTTCTCATTTTTTGTCCACTAAGCAAACTTTTCTGTTTTTCCTCCCCCTCCCTCCCTCCCTCCCTCCCTCCCTCCCTCTTTCATTCTTTCTTCCTTCCTTCCTTCCTTCCTTCCTTCCTTCCTTCCTTCCTTCCTTCCTTCCTTCTTTTTTTTTTAATTTGCATACAATCATTACATTTGTACGGAATGGGTACAGAATGGTCTGTAGAAGCATGTATATACAGTGTGTATTAACCAAATAGGTATAAACATATTCACCATCTTCAACAGTTGACATTATGTTGTGAACATTCAAAACCCACTCAGATGATTCTGCAAGTAAGTGTGAATTGTCTATGATGGTTTTTTTTGCTGAGAGATACAGTTCCTTTTTGTTTTTTTCTTTTTTCTTCTAATTTTCAGTTCATAAAGTTCCCAGCAATAGGGAACGTAGACTTCACTCAGGGCTGGACCAAGGGTGGGTCTCGTGCAGCCCCGTAAATGTATGTGAGTCTCCATGGTACACAGTTTCAGGGACGCGGCTCTGGAAAGCTGAGACGGCTATCAGCTGATGCGGCACAGCAGTCATCCCACAGTCACCTGGAATGGCACTGTGGGGATCTGCAGCGTGAATCATCCTCGGGTGTCTGGATTCCTTAAAAATGGTAGAGTAGTTCTTGTTTTTCTCTGAGGTAATGCAGAGCTGGTAACCATCATCTTCTCACTGACCATAGGCAGAGAAATTCCTCCCACACAATACACCTCTCAATTGGTCCAAGACAGCCAAATACTCCCTCTGCTGCCCATAGCTGTAAGTTCTTGATCCCTGTGCTCGGTCTCAGCCCGCTGCCCGCAGCTGGTGGCCACGCGGGGGTGCAGACCCGGTGGCCATGCATAAGCCTGGGGGCCACATGTAGGCCCAGCAGCCATGCCCGGCCCCGGTGGCCACTCGCAGGCCCGGCGGCCACATGCGGGCCCCAAGTGCATGAATACTCGCGGGATCCAGTGCCCCCCCCCTCGCCCGCCCAGCCAGAGAAAGGAAGGACAGCGACCTTGGTCGGTCCGCAGTGCCTGCCCGCTGCAGCGCTGGGCACGAGACATACTCAGCGCCGGAGAGGCAGTGGGGGCTGGGCCGTCCGGGCCCAGGCACGCGGGGCAGAGCCGCGGCCATGGGGTGCGGGGGCAGAGCCACGGCCACGGCGCGCGGAGGCAGACCCCCGGCAACGGCACGCGGGGTAGACCCCGGCCACGGCACGTGGGGCTGAGCCCCGGCCACGGCACGCGGGGCAGACCCCGGCCACGGCACACGGGGGCAGAGCCCCGGCCACGGCACGCGGGGCAGACCCCGGCCACGGCACGCGGGGGCAGAGCCCCGGCTGGGCTGGCTCTCCAGCCAAGGCACGCAGAGCAGAGCCCCAGCCGCAGGGCAGAGCCCTGGCCTGGCCGGCCCTCCGGCCACGGCACGCGGGGCAGACCCCGGCCACGGCACGCGGGGGCAGAGCCCCGGCTGGGCTGGCTCTCCAGCCAAGGCACGCAGAGCAGAGCCCCAGCCGCAGGGCAGAGCCCTGGCCTGGCCGGCCCTCCGGCCAAGGCACACAGAGCAGAGCCCCGGCCACGGCACGCAGGGCAGACCCCGGCCACGGCACACAGGGTAGAGCCCCGGCCACGGCACGCGGGGCAGGCCCCGGCCACGGCACGCGGGGCAGGCCCCGGCCACGGCACGCGGGGCTGATCCCCGGCCACGGCACGCGGAGCAGAGCCCTGGCCGGGCCGGCTCTCCGGTCAGGTCGCGCGGAGTAGAACCCCAGCTGCAGCACACAGAGTAGAGCCCCGGCTGGGCTGGTTCTCCGGCCAAGGTACGCAGAGCAGATCCAGGCCACGGCACGCGGAGCAGAGACCCGGCCACGGCATGCGGGGCAGACCCCGGCCACGGCATGTGGGGCAGAGCCCCGACCGGGCCGGCTCCTCGGCCAGGGCACGTGGCTCAGAACCCCAGCCACAGCGCACAGAGCAGAGCCCCGGCTGGGCTGGCTCTCCGGCCAAGGCACACGGAGCAGACCCCGGCCACGGCACGCAGGGCAGACCCCGGCCACGGCACACGGGTCAGACCCCAGCCACGGCACGTGGGGCAGGGCCCCGGTTGGGCCGGTCCTCTGGACAGGGCATGCAGAGCAGAGCCCCCGCGCCCCGTCTCCGCGCCCCGGCTCGCAGAGCTGAGCCCTCGCGCCCGGCGCCCCGCCCCCGCGCCCTAGCACGGGGAGCGGCGCTCCGCGCCCGCCCGCCGGTGCATGCCCCCGCGTCCCGCCCCGCGGAGCGGAGCCCCTGCATCCGACACCCCGCCCCCGCGCCACGGTACGTGGAGCGTAGCCGCCGGCCCCGCGGCCCTCTGGCCGGCCGGGCAGCGCCGCGGCGTCGCCCCCGCGGCCCGCCGGCCCGCCCTCCGGCCGGCCGGCTAAATCAACATTTTTCAGTGACCAAGTGAATGGTTGAATAAAATGATATTGTGAGGGACCAGCAGTTAGCCTAATGGCTGTGTCGCTAGACTCCCATGTAGTTGACTGCAGTTTGAGTCCTGGACCCAGTGGCTTAAACTCATGCTGGGTGCGTGTGTGTGCATGCCCAAGATCCCAAGAGGAGAATAGAGAAGAAGGGATTGAGGTGTGGCCATTCCCCTGGGGAGTGATTTCTCGCTTTCTGTCTCTCTGTTTCTCTCTGTCTTTCTGGCAAGTGCATGCGCCCTATAGCAAAAACCTCTCCAAAAAAAAAAAGAAAAACAAATGATGTTGTGAGAGTCTGTGAATTCAAGTCCAGCTTGGTTGGTACAAGCAGGAGGGTGCTATCAACTGGGGCCATATGGGAGGCCCAGGTCCAATTCCTGGGTGAATGTGGATAGGCTAGGCATGGTGGTATGTGCTTATGATCTCAGCTAGCCATTACACTGGGACAGAGGATCTCAATGGTGAGACCTTGTCAAAAATACCTCCCTCTGTCTTTCTCTATCTTGCTCTTGAAAAAATTGTCTATGTATTCAGAGGAGAGGAGGGCTGAAAGGTTCATGAGGCTCCATAGAGAGTGTGGCAATGGAGTAGAACCTGGGAGTAGATCCCAGAGGTGATGGAAGGATATTGCAAGTGAGAAAATTATTTGAGCAAATACATGAACGTGAGCAAGTATATGGGGAGAAGCAGAAGCGATACATTTGAAAATGGAGACTGAAGCCCATAGGAAGGACTGACTAGAGTAGGTGGACCTATTCACTCAGCAGAATTTACATGGAATCATAAGAGAAGTTCCTCTGGTTGCATATAGAACAAAGAAATAAATGTCTCAATAGAAAACTCAATAAGAAAATCCCCATTGGATTTTAGAAGCAAAAAACCCCTGCACTCCTACACTTACCAGCAATCTTCCAGTGACTGAAATATTTTATAGGTGTGTTGGATTTTTTTTAAACTTTCTTCCAGTTGAAATCCTACAGAACAAAATGAGGCCCAGCTGCAGCAGTATATTCTGGATAGTGCTGTCCATTCTAAAAGCTGGGTATGGTGGCTCAAGTCTGTGATCTCAGTTACTTAGGAGACTGAAGCAAGTGGACAGTAACACAGTGTGAGCCTCACGTAAAGAAGAAGAGAAAAACTACACACACACACACACACACACACACACACACACACACAATAAAAGCAAAAAAGCCAAGCTAAACTATCACATACTGGGTAAAGTTTGTTATTCTCAACATCAAACAAATTCTTTACATATTGAATAAACATTTTAGTTCCAATTATTCTTTTACCTGTCTTGTTTTTCAGGATGGAATACAAATTCATTTGGCATAGTCTTACGTATGATGAAACCCAAGGCACTGTATATGTAGAAGAAAGATATTTTTGTGTGTACATGATGCTGAGAAATTGTCTAGACTTCAGAGTCTGATAAACATGGGTTCCAACCTTAGTAACTATGTAATCTTGGACAAATCAGCTCATTTTCTGCTTTTTAGTTTGTACTAGTAAGTGGAATAACAATAATTGTCTCAGAGGGATTTTGTGGGGATTGACAATTATATATAGTATTATATTATATTATATATATTATAATATATATATGTGCATTTAGATGGTACTTAGAAAATAGTAATTATTTTCTTCTAAAGCTGTTTTCCTAAAAATACTTTTTATTTATTTAGTTCATTCACCTATAAAAGAAAGATGTCAGACTTTTACAATCCCCCAGGTTGGGAGAAGTGGTATAACATAGTGGCTGAATGTATAGCTCTGATACCCCACACCATTTCAAAATTAGCACCCGCGTTTTGTGAGGATAGAGCTGTCTGTATGTCTGCTATGTTGATGAATTTGAAGCACTTGAAAAGTTTGGCTAAGAAGAGGTGCTCAGCAAACATGAATTATGACCGTCTGGGTTTATAACTTGACTTTACCACACACTAGATGTTTGACCTTGGGCAAATCACTTCCCCTTCTTCTGCCTCAGTTGATTCATCTGTAAAATAGGGATAATAATGGTATTTATTTCACAGGGTTGTATGAGGATTAAGTCAGATAGTACATATGAATGAGCTTAGAAAAACATCTGGTACTTAATGAGCATGTCATCAATGTAGCTCTAAATGGGAAGGTAATGAGTAACAGCAATTGAGTCATACCAAGTATAAGCTGAGTTGAATAAACAAAGACATTCAGGTATAGGACAGAGTCTCTCTCTTTAAAAAAAAAAAGTCTTTTTTTCTCACTTTAGTTTATTTACTTATTTATGGTACATACAACCACTGTATAGCATTACAGCTTATAAAATTAATTTTCCCCAGGATGAATACACTGTGTATTACTCCAGTTAAAGGTATTAACATACACGTTATCATCAATAGATAAGTTTTCATTTTTGTGTCCCTTAGATGTTTTGCTTCTTTAACCCCCCAACTGTATTCTCAAGCTCCACATTTCGAAGATAACTCCTTTTACAAAATGTGACCTACTCCCATCCTGCTGTGGCTAGATGGTCCTTGTGAGGAATACTTTAAGGAGAAAGAGGAAGTTGCCTCTATTAAAGAAAGGGGAAGGAATTAGCATTTATTGCAGGGCAGGTGTGTAGCCAAAACCCCAGTTGTTTTCACCTCTGGCATAATCTCATTCAACCTTCACAGTCACTCTGAGCGATTTATTATTATTTTCATGCCACAGAGGGGGAGACAGAAGTTCAGAAACACTTGACCAGAGACACCCAAGTCTGTGTGCCCCTGTGGTGGACCACCTTTCCACTGTATTGAGCTAATGGGCATACAGCTCAGAGGCTCTCTCCCCCAAACCCTCTGAGGAGTGTGGCTATAGAACTAGTGCAAATCTTCCATCTCGTTGGCTTGGTGACCAGCAGCAAAATGGCGGCTCTCTCCTTTGAGAAAGAAAAGGCTTTTATACTCCTGTATGAGAAGGAATGTGTATTTCTTGTCTTTTTCAAGACATAAAAAGACTTCAGATCAATGACATATCAAAATTTCAATCTCCAGTTCATAAGGTAGTTTACTTTTTCACCTCATAAGCACTTCTATACTGTCATGAGGAAAAAGCAGGTTTGAAGTCATCAGGGATGCTATTGACCCTTCCTATACAACTGCAAAGAGGTGAAGAATTGGACTGCAATTTTTAAAGAAGTTGCCATTATTCCATTATTTACTTCAATACAGCCTAAGTGTCTTTCATGCCATTAGTACATGCTCCAGGGGCCTTGGAAGCACCATGAAATTTTCCTCAAGACTTTGTTACTTAGTAATATATTTTAGTAGCAAGGAAAAAAAAAAAAAAAACAAAACTACACTATCAAAAGGGCTTCCTTCTCAAGTACAAAGAGAGGCCCTTATTAAATAATTACCAATTAAAAAATCAGTACCATTTTTTCAGATGTCCAAAATTACATATTGGTATTTTCCCAAAACTCTGCAATAGGCTTTTATCAATAGACTCATTTTAGATTTTTCCTATTACTCAACTGAAGAAAAATACCTAGTTATACCCACCATGAAGATTTTGGGATCTACTTTGTAAACTGTATGGCATGTACCCGTATGAATATTGCCTGATCTTCTTACAGAATTCTAACCAAAGGGCTTTAATTGGAATAGTGGAGCGTAGTAGCCAGCAGGCTGAAAAAACCTCTGAATCCCAGAGGAAAAATATTAGTTTCTAGATGAATAACTGCTACACCATAATTAAAGTTAAAAAATGAATTATAAAATATTAATGAAAAATTTATTTACAATAGAGAATATATGTGCATGCATGAGAGAAAGAAGCACCATTGACAAGGTCTCATAATGTCACAAACCCCCCTTTTTGACCCTCCCACTCTTCAGGTTTTGCATATGAACATGTGTCTGGTGGGTTTGCAGGTCCTCCCAGAGATCTCAACCCATGGTTGGCCATGTGGCTTCCTGCATTACAGGTCAGTTTGTTACCAACTGTGCCACCAGGCTGAACTCAATTTTTAAAAGTTACTAAAGAGTTATCCTAATCCTAGCCAACAGGAAGTGTGACAATTTATCTCCATAATGATTTTAATATCAAGCCAAAAGATATAGCTATTTCACTAATTCATGCATTGCTTCACAGACAAACATTTGGCTCTCACTAGGTAAAATCTTAGCTCCGTTTGGCTTCTAAATTGGTAAATCTACCTAGCATAGATACTAAACCCATTTCTCTCCTGAATGACAGGAACTCAGAATGATTATCAAGGCATGTTTGAGCATCATGGATGAATTTATAATTTTCTTTGTTTCTTTATTTCTCCTGTCAGAAATAGCACAGAACTATGACTCACTATGATCTTTGATATCTCATTGTGTACTATGTATTAATAAATGTTCCACAGCAGAGACATTTTAGCTAACCTACTTATTCAAATAATGCAAGCGAATAGGTGCTCAGCAAACATGGAATGATGACTCTCTGCATTAATAACTTGGTTTTACCACATACTAGCTATTTGACCTTAGAGCAGCATGTGGAAAATGACTAACGTGTGCTATCATAGTTTCACAAAATGATTTAAAAATTAAATAACTTTCCAAGTTTAAGCAATAGGCAAAGATTTGAATTCTTATAAAAGTTGTTTATGAATTCATTGGCTATTATAAAGGAATAAAGGGAAAAGAAATATACTAGTACCTTTTATCATTATTCAAATAAAAGAGCATTTTTCTTTCAAGAAGCTGGGAAACATGACCGTTTGCCCCTAATATACCTTACCAGAAACTCCATTTTTATGGAATTTACTTGATTAAACTGATTTTTGAAATTTAGGGTTTTCATTTTTTAATAATTATTTTATGGAATTTAAATATTTAATTTTGCAATGCTATATTTAGTTTATTGGGAGAAGGGATTCATTTTCTAAACAGTTTAGTAACTCAAATCATGGCAAAAAACCCCACATAATTAATGCACTCTGATATAATGAATATACCTTCTTCTATGGTCTGAAGGTATCTTTTCTAAGCACAGGTGTTGCCAATGTTATAGTATTCAGATGTGAGACCTCTGAGAGGTGATTAGGCTATGAAGGTTACTACCTCATACATCTGATTAGGTGCCCTTATAAAAGGCTTGACTTAGTGTGTTCTTCCCTCCTTGTCCTTCTGTCTTCTGCTGTGTGAGGACACAGCATGCCTTCCCCTTCAGAAGATGCAGCGATAAAGGCCTACCTTGGAAGCAGAAAGCAGCCCTTACGAGATAACCAAACCTGCTAATGGCTGGACTCTGGACTTTTCAGCCTCAAGAACTGTGAGAAGTACATTTTTATTCTTCACAAGTTACCTAGTATGTGGTATTCTGCTATAATATCACAAACAGACTAAGACAGAAATTGGTACCAGGGAAATGGGGTTTTCTCTAACACCTGAAAATGTGGAAACAGCTTTGGAACTGGGTAATGGGAAAAGCTGGAACAGTTTTTTTGTTTTTTTGTTTTTTTTGGAGAGGTTTTTACTATAGGGCATGTGCATTCGCCAGAAAGACACAGAGAGACAGAAAGCGAGAAATCACCTCCCAGGGGAGATGGCCACGCCGCAATCCCTTCTCCTCCATTCTCCTCTTGGGATCTTGGGCATGCACGCACACGCACCCGGCATGAGTTTTAAGCCCCTGGGTCCGGGACTCGAACTGTGGTCAATTACATGGGAGTCCAGCGACATAGCCATTATGCTAACTGCTGGCCCCAAAGCTGGAGCAGTTTTAAAGGAAATGCTGGGGAAAAGCCTAGACTGACATGAACTGAGGATTAAGGGTGATTTAGGTGATGGTCCAGAAGAGAACTGTAGGGAAAGGCTTGGTTTTCTTAGAGATTACTTAAGTAGCAGTGACAGTGAAGACTATTTTAATGAGGTCTTTGACTTTTGAAAGACAACACATTGGAAACCGGAGGAAAGGCCATTCTTGTAATAAAATCGCAAAGTGCTTGGCTGAATTATGTGCATGTCCTGTGAACACCCTCGGTATCTTGGACTTGTAGAGTCAACAGCACGCAACACCAGCATGGGATGGATACAAGGATCAAATTCTAACCCGTGAGAGTTGTGGTGTGGGTTGTACCTAGGAAAACTGTGGGGTCTTGGGGACCCATCCCTCACCCCAGTGTGTCTAGAAGGTAGTCCATTGAGCCAAGGATTATTCTAACACTTTGAGATTTAATGTTTGCTTGTTTGGTTTTGTACTTATTTGAGAAGTATTACTCTTTTCTTGTATCCTGTTCCTTCATTTTGAAACAGAAATGTCTGTCCTACCATTGTATTTTGGACACACATAAACTACTTGATTTCATGGACTCACAGATGGAGGGGAGTTGACCCCAGGGTGAATTGCACCTTGAGTATAACTCATATGGCTTTTATTAATAGATAAGACTTTAAAGTTGATGCTGGAATAAGTTAAGACTTTTAGGGGTAGAATGAATGTATTTTTTCATGTGATAAGGACATGAATTTTGGGAGGACAGGGGTATAGTGCTGTGATTTGAATGTATCCCCTCCAGAAGTCAAGTATTGCCGGTGCGATAATATTAACAGGTGGGGCTGTTAAGAGGTAATTATGCCATGGGGACTGCTCCCTTATGAATGGGACTAAGGCCTTTATAAAAGAGGCTTTGTAGTCTTCAGCTAGCTTGCCCCTTTGCCTTTCTTGGAAGCAGAGAGAGCAGCCCTCACCAGGCAACCAAATCTGCCAGTGCTTTGGTCTTGGATTATCCCAGCCTCCAGAAATGTGTGAAATCAATTTCTGTTTTTTATAAATCATTGTTTCAGGTATTTGGTTATAGTGGTACAAACATACTAAGACATATTCCACTTTGAGTTGATTTTTGTCAGTGGTGAGAGGTAGGGATTCAGATTCATTTTTCTGCAGATGGATACCCTGTTTTTCCAGCACCATTTTCAGAAGAGTTTCCTTTTCCTATTGGACTGACTGGTACCCTTTGTCAAAAATTAGTTGGCTGTATGTTTTGGAGTTTAATTCTGGGGTTTCTATTCTGTTCCCTTGGTCCACATGTCTGTTTTTCTGCCAATATCATGCTGTTTGATTATCACAGCTTTGTAATATTTTTGGGGGTCAGGGAGTGAGATGCCTCCTACTTCACTCTTCTTGTGCAGGATGGCTTTGGCAATACGGGGTCTTTTATGATTCCAGACAAATGGTGAGAAATGTATTCATGTTGGAAAATTCACTTTGCAAGCCAAGTGATATATAGTGATTGAATGTATAAGAATGTATAATGTATTTTATTTTTATTAAAATAAAATAAATTTAAAAAGACACATTCCATAGCAATTTAGCTGTTGTTTTTAGTTATGCAGACAAACATATCTGAGATAAAATGTTAGATCCTTGCTTCTTCCATTATTTATTTGGAAGAAATTGTATATTTAGATAGCACAATTGCTTAATCTATTGCCAGCCACAAGAAGCAGGTAATAAATGTTATTTTCAAAAGACAAGAACTCTTAAACTCTTTTCCATTATAATAGCAAGAGCAGAAGGCATAACCTCTTGAAGTAGCCTTTCTCCACAGTAAGTAAATATGCTAAAGCTCCTTGATGGTGTACTACATAATTTGTGGAAGGGAGAAAGGATTTAGCTCTTTGCTCTGAGGGACCTAGCAAGCAGTGTTGAAGAGAGATACATCAACCATACAAATAACACAGCACTATAATACAAAATTCTTAATACAAATAAGATAATAATAATATCATTTCTTTTGGATCTACAAAATAACCTTTAAAGTGTAATAAGAATCCAGTAGGTGGAAAAATCATTCAGTAGGGCAATGATGGAAGATTCTTGATGAGTTTGTCAGTGAAAGGTTTCAAAAGGCTGCATTGGGGACAGCTCTTCAATTTAGAGGAATGAGGATGGACGAGAACAAAGACTAGAAAAGGTAATAATATCTATTTAATATAAGCAACTATAGCCAAATGGTTTGGAAGGAACATTAGTATATGAAGTGAAATGATGTGAAGCTAAGCTGGAGAAGAGAATTGGAGTTAACCTATAGAGAAATTTAAATGCCAGGCTAAAGAAGTTGATGTGTCCCAGTAGGTAAGAATAAGCCTTTGAGAACTCCTGTATAGAAAACTAATATAATAAGAAATGTGTGTTTGTAACCTTATACTTGTATTACTTTTCTTCAGAAAGAAACTGGAGGTTGGATGTTGGATATTATTGACAAGCTGTTATAATGGTTCTGGCTTGCAGTAGAGAGGGCCAATTATGTTGTTAATGGAAGAAGAAAAGAAAGACATACATTAGTAGCAAGGAGGCTTAGGGTATGCTAGTTTGACTGTATCCCCCAAATTCATATGTTGAATTGAATCCCCAAAGTCAGTGTTGTCAAAGCCATCATGAATGGATTTAAGATTTATCAGTGGAAGTAGATTAGTTATTTGAATACTGAGTTGTTTTAAAAGGGAGTTCATTCCTTGTGCGTCTCTGTCTTACATGCTTGCTTCTATTTCACACCCTCCCACCCTGGTCAGGTACCTGGCCATGCTTGTGGACTTCCCAGCCTCCAGAACTGTGAGCCAAATGAACTTTTATTGTTAATTATATATCCACCCTGTGGTATTCTGTTGCAGCAACAACAACAACAACAAAAAAAAAACAGACTAAGATGGAGTATCTATTTCTTGGTAAAGATTTAAAGATGTAAAATAAGGAATTTGCACAATCAGAAATAATTTCAGGATTTCAAGTCTGAATGATAGTGGAAGGATTATTGTGCTATTATTAAATATAATAAAGTCAGTAGGAGAAGCAGATTTGGAAGGAAGAATGCAACATTTCATTTTGGTTATTATATTATGGGTCAGCTATACAATAAAACTGCAAAGATTTATGTTTTACTTATGCTGCATGTCTGAACAGATCAGTAGAGAAGTTCTCCTCTATGAAGTGACTCAAGGACCCAACTGCCTCTGCAAGAATAGAGGCAATAGAGGAAAGGGAAAGACTGAAAACTTTTGCATTGAATTTTCACCTATCACGTCAGTGTGGGAGAGACACACAGCACTTTGGCTCATATTTCACTAGCCACATAGCTCCACATGAAAGCAAGAGGGCTGAGAGCTATCTCTTGCATGCACAAGGGGAAGAGAATATTTGTAAATGCTAATGTCTACTAAAGATGCACTGATTGTAAATAGGATGAATTGTTCCATAGCTTTTCGTAGTGTGTATGTGAAAAAGAAAAATGTAAAAATGAAGGGAGAAACTAGTGTGCTTGAGAAAAGTCCCACTGTAATCAGGCACTACATGAGGCAAAGGAATTTTGGGCTCATAAAGCTTTTCTACTCTTAACAGAAAATTATTCTTTAATCTAAATATAATATTGGCCTATAGTGATATATACGATGCAGAGAAGCAAGAAGTTTATTGCATAACATCCTCTTAAAATTTCAAGAGACTTTCTAGAAATTTTCTATGTGGTATTACTACATGCATCTTTGCTCTTGCTCTGTATTACACTGTGAAACATTGAGGATCATTTGTACTTCTAAATATTCAATAAGATATAATGTGTAGCATGTATATAGGTACTTGGAAGCTTAATTCACTCTTAGGCTACTTGAGGGTACCTACTTTCATGTACCACAGGGACATTGAGAAAGGCTGTGATAAAGTTAGTCTCCAAAATCTTACTGTTGCTATCTCCTAGAGTAATTAAGTTATTATAGATTCATTATTTCCAGAAGGTAAATATGAAAAACCTAAGGAAATGTTCAATAAGCTCTATGACACACTAGGCATTCTCAACCTTTATATGTTTAGATTCTTTACTGAATTATGAATACTAATTTAATTAAGAAATAATACTTGGGGCTAGCAGGTGGTGTGGTGATTAAGGCACAAGATTACCACATGGCTGACTGTGGTTGGAGTCTCAGACCTTGTGGCTTGCTTTCTCACTTTCTCTCTTTCTCTAATGAGTGTACATGCCTTACAGCAAAAATTAAAAAGAAAAATATTAATAAAATAAAATAACTCTTTAAAAAAGAAATAATAAATATTTGTTTAACTATTTACTGGATAAGAACTTGAATGAGATTTAGAACAAAATCTACTATTAGTATCTGCTGTGTCAATCAGATATATACCCATTTGCTCTTTTCTTCTCAAAAGTCTCCCAGCTGGAGTGATTAAATTATATAGTGACCCTTGGGAACCAGCAGTTAGTGTAATGGCTATGTTGCTGAACTCCCACGTAGTCGACGGCGGTTTGAGCCCCGGACCCATTGGCTTAAACTCATGCACAGCATGTGTGCATGCGTGCCCAAGATCCCGAGGAGAATGGAGGAGAAGGGATTGCAGCGTGGCCATCCCCCCTGGGGGATGATTTCTCACTTTCTGTCTCTCTGTCTTTCTCTGTCTTTTTGGCGAGCGCATGCACCCTATAGCATAAACCTCTCCAAAAAAAAAATTATATAGTGACCATAAGTATGTTCTTATCTTTAGTTCTGGCAAGCATTAGGTGATAATACATAATTCTCTTAATTTTGATAATGTTAATTGTATGCCACCATGTGTTATTCCCTCAAATATCATATGTGCTCATCAAACATTTTTTAATATTTGAAAGATAGGTTGGGGAATTAAAGTAAATTATAAAGCTAAATAAAAAACTCAAATAGAATATTTATATTATAAATTATATAGAGAGATATGTACTATGCGATAAAGCTTTCTTTAGGCTATTGTGTAAATTTTTTATAAATAAACTTAAGAGATTTTAATTTAATTGTATCTTATTTGAAATGTTCAGCTTGAGTTCATTTTGAAAGAAGCACCAATAGTTGAATGAATAAGAATAGGAATTATATACTCATTTATTTATTTCAATATGTAATTCATGACATAAAACTCATAAATATCTATATGTGTCTCTATACATTTACCATAAACCTATGTGAATTTGTAATCTCAGGTACACTGTATAATAGGAAATTTTAATGTAAAAATAAATTCAAATTTGATTCTTACTAAGACTGTGGTATGTTTTCTATTAAAAAATACATTTTGATTGACTTTAGAGATGGCATAATGGAATACAATAGCAGTGCATATGAATTAATGCTACTTCCAAAGGTATCTAACTCAGAGTCAGGGACTAGGAGATACCCTATCAGAATCTGACTTAATACAAAGTATTTTTATTTCATGTCCAGTTCTGTAGCTTCCATCACAAAAAGTGCATCATACACAGATAACATCTGCCAAAACTGCCCAATTAGTTCAACGAAGAAAATAAGTTTCATACTGTACATAGTTTCCAAAATCTCTGGTCTTTTCATTGAAGGAGTGATTAAGAAAACACAAGTTGTTTTTGAAATACCTTGCATAAGAATATAACTGAGGGGTGAGCAGGTGGCATAGTGGTTAAGACGGTGGACTCCCATCTGACACATAGAGGTTCGACTCTTGGACCTGGTGGCTTGCCTTCTCAGTTTCTCTCTCTCATCTTTCTCTGGTCAAATTGGAAAAATAATAACAATAAATAAATAAAATTATGAAAAAAATATAACTGAGGTTTGCTGAAAGCCACTGAAACAGAATTAAAGGCATTTGCATTAATAAAAGTTCATCACTGATAACACACAATGAAACTCCTATATATATATAAATTACCTTTATATCTTTTTTTTTTGGAGAGGTTTTTGCTATAGGGCGCATGCGCTCGCCAGACAGACAGAGAGAGACAGAGAGACAGAAAGCGAGAAATCACCCTCCAGGGGGGATGGCCACGCTGCAATCCCTTCTCCTCTGTTCTCCTCTTGGGATCTTGGGCACGCATGCACATGCGCCCGGTGTGAGTTTAAGCCATCGAGTCCGGGACTCAAACCACAGTCGACTACGTGGGAGTCCAGTGACATAGCCATTACGTTAACTGCTGGTCCCGCCTTTATATCTTTAAATAACCTCTTAGTATTAGCAAAGAATAAAATTTTAGAAAGAATTTTAACTGATTTAAGAGCAGGATTTTATTTACTTGTTTTTAAAGCAGTATCTTATCTCATTTCAGAAATCTAGTACAGAAAGGAATTGCTTAAGAAAGGTATTTAGAATCAATGGTTTTCTAATGTTCAGAATCATAACTTTACCACTAGTTGACTATAATTGCTAAGTCTCAAATGACCATTTTCTCCTTGGTTTTGAAAACTCAGGTCATAAATAATAATATTTTTTAAAAATGACTTTTTTATGCTTTCAACATAAAAATCTATAGCAAAAACCATTTCATTTTTTAAAGACATTGTCTTTATATTATGGGATTATGGGACCTTAATTTACTACTCAATTTAAAACAATTCTTAACATGACAATTGATATGTACTAGTAACAGACATAGGGCACACAGACTTGTACATTCACACTTGAAATGAAAAAGGCACTATTAGATTGTACAGGAAATCATCAGAGTATTTAGACATAAAACAATGAGAACTGTAGAGGTGCATTGACCTCTAAATGGTCAGGTAATTCAGTGGTTCTCTGTTTAAAACCCCAAGTGCATTCCTCTTGCCATACGTATTGGAGCCCACATTGGTAGGTGGAAGAACGGCCCCCAGGTTGTTGCTGGAGCGAACTAAGAAATTTGCCAGGCGTTGCGTTGCACATGTGGCAGTGTTGCACTTCCGTTTTTCCACCTGATGGCTGGCAATATTGAACAAATAGGAAAGAGTAAAGAGTTAGCATTAGGATTGAATACAGTGGGTGACACAGTATAATTCATATTGATGGAAACCAAAGGAAATCTTTTCACATAAGTAACTCAGTGTATTGCTTTACATGCATTTGGATGAACAAAAGATATTTTTTTTTGACACCTTGATAATGAAACAAAATTTCTTTTTGCCTAGGAAATGATATAGCCTCTTCCATTATAGTCAGCAGCATGTTTCTCAGTGTTTCTTTTGAGATCTAGAATGCATTCCAGACAGGAATAGCATAAAAGTACCTTTGTCTTAATGTTTTTCTAAATCTTATTGATAAATTTGTTTTCCAAGATATTAAAATGATTTAGAATATAAAGTTTATCTATAATCTGGGATATGTAGAAATTAAAAAAAATTATTTCTCACATCTTTGCAAGAAAAATAAAGCCATCCTGATTTTTGTTAGATTTCCTGATATCATTGAATCAGGAGTGTTAAGACAGAAATGTCAGCAGGAAATTCTGCACTATGTAATAAGACAGATGAACCTTGAGGACATTGTGCTAGGTGATATAAGCCAGTCACAGAAAGATAAATGATTCCACTTATATGACATATCTACAAGAGCCAAATTCATGAATTAAGAAGTGGAGTGGTAGTTACCAAAGGATAGGGGAAGTAGAAACAAGAGTTACTAAGTAATGGACATAGAGTCTCAATCAAGTAAGAGGAATAAACTCTAGTGATCTGTTGTACAACACTGTGCTTATATTCAATGATAATATATATTTAAAATTTTCTTAGTATAGATCTCATGCCTTTAACAAAAGAAAATATAATAAAAAAAGAGATTTCCCTCTGTCTCTTCCTCTCTCTCTCTCTAAAACATAAACAGATAAACTTAAAAATAGAAGCCCAGTTATACGGTGCAAGCTGCAGAGTACTGCTGCACAATGCTGAAGCCACATGGGAGGCCCAGGGTTAGGTCCTGAGCCAACCTGAACATGTCAGCTTCAGAGGCACAGTTAGCTGAGAGACTAAGGTGAAAGCATCGAGGGGCCCTGTCAGGGGTGCTTGTCTCTCTCTCTCTCATAATAAATAAAATAAATAAGTAAATTTAGAGCAGTGAGAAAATGTCAGATTATAAAAGGATCAAGGATCATCAAATATGTCCTATTCAGACACTCTGACAAACCATTGTAGTTCAGTTCTCTTACTCTTAGCATAGATAGATGAACATTACCCTCTTCTTGCCACCTGCTTGGAGCCTATTCTTTTACCCATTTTAATAATGGACTATGTTAAATTTTAAAAACAAAAGACTTAACATCACTGTTATTATTATTCACTACTTTTTTTTAGCCATCTGGGATAATTGCATCATAACAATATAGATACCAAAAAATTCATGGTTGGGAATAAATATTTCATTTGAATTTTAACTTAGGTTTCTACTTTAAACATTTTATTTGTAGCCATTCTATATTTTGTACCACATTTTGTTTCAATGCATTTTCAAAATGATATTGGAAACGGATACAGAATAACAACATTGCTTTCCCTTTGCTAATTATTCGGAAAGCTAGGAAAATGTTTTCCTTTTCAGCTCCAGGGACATCACAACACTGGTCGAACTTGGGATAAGTGAAAAGTAGGTAATGTTACAGTTTGGGGGCTATAACCTCAAGTGCCCAGAAGTCAGTGAATATGCATCCATTTAGGATGAAATGGATGGGTTTACCTCCTGTGTGGGGAAACATTTTATTGTCTCTGTAGAGCAACGACCTGAGTAAATGGTTTACATTTTTATGTGAAACAGTTTTCCTTTTTTCCGTATTTCCTTTCAGATATTGACAATTCTTCTAACAGCATCAGGCGAGCAGGATATTTGTTGAGTGAGAGTGCGTACTGACAAACCAAGTGTTCAGGCAAAGGAACCCCGTTGTGAGATCCAGTTACTCGGTCTAGATCGATTCACACCACCTGGTTGATTATTTCTCCCTGAAGGTGGAGTAAGCATGACCGAGGAGCATTTCAAAAGAATGATTGGATTCTTTAAGGGTAGAACCACTGATTCCATGCACTGTACTTCAGTTTCTAGCAGACAGCATTTTCTGAAAATAGCAGGTATTGAAATTTGCCTCACACATCTGAAACTTAAGTTAGAACAATTAAGTAAATTGTGGATCAAATTGGGAAGATTCAAAGGGGACATCTATCTCAAGATGTTTAGCTAATGACTGGAACAGAGTATGATATACTCTGTAGGTTAAATGCTATGCAATATTTCTTTTTTTAAAAAAAAATCTTTTATTTATTTAATTAAAAAATTTTTATTTATTTATTTATTTATTTTAATTTTTTCCCCCATAGGATATGTGTGACCTCCAGAGAAGAAATAGGGAGAGGGAAAGTGAGAATCACCTCCCCCCACCCCCCCACAAGGGGATGTGGCCACCCTGCAATCCCTTCTCTTCTATTCTCCTGGGATTTGGGGCATGCATGCACATGCATCTGCTGGCGTAAGTTTCAAACTGTGGGGTCCAGGATTTGAATTGTGGTTGGTCATGTAGGAGTCCAGTGTTTTACATCCATACCACCTGCTGGCCCCCTTTTAAGTTTTCAAATCATTTTTCCATGAGAGAGAAAGAGCACCTGTTGACAGAGTCTCAACTCTGTTTTCTGTATCCAGTGTTGGCCAGCCTAGATCATGGGCACATGTGTGTCTGACCTTCATAGTGAAGTCTCTGGATGTGAACTCTGAACTTTCTCAAGTGAGTCAGCCTTGCAGAGTGTTATTTGATTGCTATGCTATCATGTAACCTCTGAGAGGTAATTTTATAGTTAGTTGGGAAGTCAATAATAGGATTTAAAATAAGTCTAAATAAAATATTATATTAGCTAGATAGAGGGGCCATCATTCTACTTAAAAGATAATGGTAAGAGGGGCCAGTAGGCGTAGTGGCATAATGGTTGAAGTGGCATAGTGTCTGAGATGTTGGACTCTGACATGCTGACCGTGGTTCAAATTCTAGACCTGGTGGCTTGAAACTTGTGCTGGGCACATGTGTGTGCATGCCCCAGAGTCCCAAGAGGAGAATGGAGGGGAAGGGATTGTAGTGTGGCCATCCTCCCTCCACAGTGATTTCTCACTTTCTGTCTCTCTGTCTCTCTGATGAGCACACACACCCTATCATAAATATCTCTGAGAAAAATTGTGGAATTGCTTTACTAAGCAAAACTTTTTATCTAAATATATTGCTTAACACCTTTAGGATTCTATGTAAAACAATCATTAGGATGGGAAAAGATGGCTGAAATTGTGAAAGGCATTCCATCCCCACCCTTGGGTACTTTTCCTCAGACAAAGCCCATCTGCCTACCTAGCTAGGAATAATCAATAAAGCTACTGACCAAGTATAGGCATGTGCACACATGAAAATTCCTGACTTTAAGGGCCCTTGCAAACTGGTAACAATAATCCAAACTACAACTCTTAAACTGTCTCTCTTTAAAATCATCTCAGATTTAAGATTTTTTAAAAAGTTTATTTATTTTAGGAGAAAGAATACATGTGTGCACACTGAAGAGAGAAGTAGTGGCACCCCAACAGGGTCTGGGCACACTTTGATCTCATTGCTTACGCCTTCTACCTGGTCAGGACCTCAGGCATGCACATGTCCTGTATGTTTCAAGACCACTCAAGATCTGAACTCAGGGTTGATCGTGTGCACTGTAGCCTATACTGCTGAGATGGGGGTCTCAAGGGTTTTAGAAATGGTTCTTAAGGCCAGCCAGGTGGTGTGGTGATTAAGGTGGCTGGATCCCCCATGGCTGACTTCATAGTTCAAATCTTGGACTATGTCTTTTGCCTTAGTCATGAGTTATAAAGTAATGTAACTTTTTTGGTATAGTTTGTAAAGTCAGCTTGTTACCACTGAATCCCAATTTAACCACATATAAAAGTTGAAAAAAAATGAGATTGAATTATACAAAGAAAATGACATTGAATAATAAATCTGTATTAACTTTACTTTTTAAAAGAAGTTTAAGATGTCAGATGTTTTCTACATAGACTTTCTTATTTTTTAAAATGAGATTTATGGTATATCACATTAATCAATAGGTCAGGTTGATAAATTACCTTCCCCTTAAAAAAATTGACCAGACATATCCATTTCAGGAAACACACTAAAAAGCAAATTGAGGAATATTTTATAAGTACTTCTAATAGCAATTCAAAGTAAAGCATCATAAGACTAGTAAGAAAATAATTTGATCATAGTAATTTTATGAATTCTTCTGAGTGAAGTTTAGCCTATAAAGAGCTAACATCTGTAAGGAGATACTGGGTAAAGATGCTTAGCAAATGTCTGTATGTAATGAAAGAAAAGACCAAAATATAGACAAACTACGTAATACTGATAATTTTCCTGTCCTCATTCAATTGTTCTGCTTATCAGAAACTTCATGTCACTTTTGAAGTTATTTTTATCCTTAGAAAAGCAAATTGAAAATGATGTTCAGTTCTAAGAAGAACATTGTGTGAACTAGAAAAGCTTTGAGATGACAAAGAAAGTTTTCCTGTGATTCCTGCTATTCGTTATATAGAGATGCTGTAGTAGTCTTTATATATTACCATCTATACCCCAACAAAAAAGTCCCAAAGGAAAACAAAGACAAGACGATAAAAATTCTAATGAGGAGAGTTCTGATATGACTCAAGGCACAATTCTTTTCAATGGTAAATTTATTTCTCCATGGTTTTAAAGAGTACATAAACTCAATTCCACAAGACTATCAGTATATGGAGCAAACTTTATGCACAAGTACATTCTCATTATATTATTTATAACACATGTATAGATTTGGAATTATGATTTTTTTAAATAAATGGAGAATGACAGTTATAAAGGGTTTCCATTGGGAAGTTATAATTACTGCCAATAGTTTCACCCAGCATAGTCTTTAACTACTTAGATCATTTAAATCATATGACATCTTTAAAAATAAATTATTTAAAATAACTTCTAGGACATTCTAATACCCATGCTATCTATTAAAAATAATTTCAAGAGATATTAATTTACACTTATAGCAGTTTGAAATAATCTCATGAAGAACTTTCAATCATTCCATTCATTAACAGAATAGCTAACAAGATAGAATGAATCCTTTAACAGCACATGACTATTTATTCTTCTAAGATTATCATCTTAAATACTCAATTTGTCCCCTGATTATTTCTATACATTTTAATTTCCAGAAGGAGATATAAAAATGTTAGATATTTTCGAATCCCTTTGAAGGAAAAAAATCTATGTAAAAATACAATAAAATTCCACCTAATTTAAAATATAATATGTGCTTTGAGTTACTCAAGTTTCTCTAGTTCATTTCAACATCAAGTTAATATAGCAGAAATGACTACCTTTTGGTTTTTCTTGCTTTGTATTCTGGCCTTGTCCCTCTAAGTTCCAACAACATATTTCTTGACAAAACTGGAACTATCCTTTCCTGTCTGTCAGAAGTTCCATCAAAGAGATTCATCAGCCACTGCCATTATTCTCCAAAGCACACAAAATTCAAGGAGCAATCGAATGGCTTCAGGATTGCTCTTTGGGGTTCTTAGTTATGCAGCAGAGTTTAATTCTAATTTTCCCATACTTTACAAAAGAAACAGGATTTTGAAGTTACTAACCTTTCAACGGGTGTAGCTCTCAGACGGTTTAATGCAACAGCCAGTATGATGAGAGCTACAGGCAGCTTCAGGGTGCACATCGTGCTTCACGTTTTCTGAAAAGAACAATCCAACACTGAACTAAAGCCATTTCTTCTAGTCCCAATTGATGTAACTGAAAACTAGACCTATTTTCTTAAAGACATCTCTTAACAACATAATTTACAATGATCATCGTCTCTCTTGAGATAGTCCCTTTAATACAGTTCAAACCATTTTAAAATATTTTCAAAATCTTCACTTTTATGAGTTTGTCCTCTAAACGGTCTGGTAAATTAACATTCTAATCCATTTGTCCTTTAATCTTTTTTTGAAATAAATCTTTACAAGTCTGCTTATGTCTAACTAAACAATACACAGAAAGAAGAAATTCTTTACCTTCTATTTTTTCAGTATCAGCAATATCAGAAAATGACTGTGAGAGCAAGAGAGCTTCATGAAAAAAAGCCCGAGCTTGCATCCACTGGAGTGTTTACTCTCCCACGTGCGAACTAGTAACCAGCTCTTATATACCCTCCACACCCTCTCAGCTCTGACATCGGGCAGCTCAGAGAGACTGTCATTAATTTCCATCCCTACAGATAGAAAGTGCCTCATAGCAGAAGCAGATGGGACATCATTACGTTAACACATCAGCAAATATTAACATAGCAGATAGAGAGCGTCTTTAAGCAGTTAATGACCATACACAGCAGACGTTCAAATTTGCCATCTCTGTAAAATACAACTGAATTTTCAAGAATTGGTTGTATGTTATAATAAAGAATTGCTCAAAAGAAGTGATTAAGAATAGCCATGAATGAACTTACGTGCCAAGAGTGAAGCCCGAGACATTGAGGAGGTATAATTAAATCCATGCGACTCCAATGGCTAATCTCATGACATTCAGAAATAAGTTGAGGTGGAAGGCAAGGTATATTAAAAAAGAAAAATTAAAATCCATTTGCCATGGAAGGGACTAAAGGCATAAAAACAGTCATTTTATGTCCACAAACTTTGTCAGCATTTCAATGGAGAAGCATAACTATATGTACTCAAGCAGTTTTTTGATGACATTTTCCATTCATTATTATGTCTAAATATCACAATTGTCTTGAGGGAACAGATGGTTTCCCCTTTAGCCTCATGAAAAAATTACAAATGACTTGGCTCAGCAGAATATTTTCCATTAATAAAGTAATTTATTTTTTATTTTCTCCAAATTGCTCTCTCCATTTTTTGTATTTCTAAGTTATGTTTAAGTTATATTCTAAGTTATAACAAGTTCACATTATGTATAGCAACTAAAGGAAGCCCCAACCGTCATCGAAAATGTACATATCCATGTATTCTATAAAAAGATGAAAATTCTCCAATTCAAAATATTAAGATCATTGATTTAATTTAATTATTTAAATCTTAGTAACATAATTTGAAGGTATTTGGTAGATATTTCAGGAGGAAAGAAATTTGTTTCTCATGTGGTTTTAATTGTTTGATGATTCTGCATTTTTTTTTTTGATAGGTTTTTGCTATAGGGCACGTGCACTCGCCAGATAGGCAGAGAGAGACAGAGAGACAGAAAGCAAGAATTCACCCCTTAGGGAGGATAGCCACGCCGCAATCCCTTCTCCTCCATTCTCCTCTCGGGATCTTGGGCACGCACGCACACGTGCCCTGCGAGTTTAAGCCACCGGGCCTGGGACTTGAACCATGGTCGACTACATGGGAGTCCAGTGACATAGCATTACACTAACTGCTGGTCCCATGATTCTACAATTTTGATATTTTTTGTGAAATATATTGACATTCCAAAAGTAAAGAAACAAAATCAAAGGATTTAGAAGAATAATGCTTTCTTGTATGAAGATAATGTATTTAACCAAGTGCATACAGTAATTTAGAAATAATACAGATTGGGACCAGCAGATGGCATAATGGTTATGTCACTGGACTCCCACCTAGTTGACTGCAGTTCGAATCCTGGACCGGGTGACTTAAATTCCACACTGGGTGCATGTACATGTGTGCCCAGGATCCCAAGAGGAGAATGGAGAAGGGATTGTAGCTTTCTTCTTGGGGGTGATTTCTCGCTTTCTGTCTCTTTGGTAAACGCATGTACCCTATAGCAAAAATATCTCTAAAAAAAAAAAGAAATGATACAGATTATCATTATCAAGATATTAAATGTAATCAAACATCAAACATCTAGGTATTGCTAAATCACAGATCAAAATGTACACTAAAACCAAAATGCCTGCTCCAACCTGAGTATTTATTATTTTATTTATATAACTCTTTTTTCTTAGAGATGTTAGGGATACAAAATATAACATTCAAAAATGGATTCTCAAGGCCAGCAGGTGGGCAGGTGGTGTAGTAGTTAAGGCTCTGTCTGGACTCCCACATGGATGATCTTGGTTTGAGTCCTAGACCTGGCAGCTTAAAATCACACCTGACACATGTGTATGTGTGCCCAAAATCCCAGGAGGACAATGGAGGACAAAGAATTGCAGCATGGCCATCCCACCTGGGGGATGATTTCTCACTTTCCCTCTCCCTGTGTCTCTCCTCCCTGGTGAGCCTCATGCCCTATGACAAAAACTTAAAAAAAAAAAAAAAAAAAAAAAAAAAAAAAGATTTTCCCTCACCTCCTGATAAACTAATGTTATAAATAAAATGTTCTACCTAAGAAAGAAAGAGGAAGGCCTGATATTCTGTACAGACATATGTCAGGGGAATTATTTAATTGATATGTGACATGTCACTTCATCTTCACATCGCTAGGGTGGGTAACATTTGCTTCAATTTATAGATGATGAAACTGAGATTCAGAGAATATAAGTGAGCTGCTTATGGTTCCATAACTATTCAGGGAGCAGAATAAACTTCAAATTCTCATTAGTCTGGGACCAGCAGTTGGCATAATGGCTATGGCGCTGGATTCCCATTTAGTTGACTGTGATATGAGTCCTGAACCCGGTGGTTTAAACTCATGCCCAGCGTGTGTGTGTTTGTGTCCAAGATCCCGAGAGGAGAATGGAGGAGAAGGGATCGGGGCGTGGCCATCCCCCTTGGGGGATGATTTCTCGCTTTCTGTCTCTCTGTCTCTCTCTGTCTTTCTAGAGAGCGCACACGCCCTATAGCAAAATCCTCTCAAAAAAAAAATCTCATAAATCCATCCCAGGATATTTAGTTCTTTGTTAAAGTAGATCTCTATTCCCATATTCTGAATTATAATTTGCTTTTTGAAAGTCATATATTTTGATATAACATCTTGAATGATTTTGTTATAGCCAGATATGGCCTTACGTTGATTTTGTATGTTTGGTATCTATCATCTAAATATCTCAGTCTGAAATAGCTTTGGTTTTCTTTTTAAATTATTTATCCATTTTTATTATTCTCATTCTTATTATTTTAACTTGGAATAGGGCTTTGCACTTTCCAGAGAGAGAGAGAGAGAGAGCACAAGGGAAAGTGAGAAAGTAAGCCTTCAGATTGAGAATCAGACTCCAGTTGGCCATGTGGGAGTCCAATGCCTTAACCACCATGCCATCTGCTGGCCCATAGCTTCATGTTTGTTTTTTTTTTTTTTTCTTTTGCTATAGGGTATGTATGCTTGTTGGAGAGACAGAGACAGCAACAGAGAGACAGAAACTGAGAAATCATCCCCCCAGGGGGATAGCCATGCTGCAATTCCCTCTCCTCCATTTTCCTCTCAGGATTTTGGGCATGCAAGTCCTGCATGGGTTTTTTAAGCCACCAGGTCTGGGATTTGAACTGCAGTCAACTACGTGGGAGTCCAGCAATGTAACCACTATGCCATCTGCTGGTCCCCTAGTTTCAGGTTTTCATGCTTCCTATACTAATGAAAACGAAGGTGGTGTGTTTGGATTTAGAGTATCTTCATGTGGCAACCCTCTTAACAGATCATCAGCTCCTTTCTAAATGACAAGCATCACTATGGCTCATCCTTGTGTCCCCTTTAACCACTCTGATAAAGTCTGAATAAAGCATTGACAGCTTTGGCATCACCTGGGAGCTTGCTGGAAATGCACAACCTCAGGTGCCATCTTAGATCCACTGAATCAGAATCTGCATTTTAAAAGGATCTTCCCCCAGGACTGTTTGTACAGTAGAATATGAGGAAAAACTTGTCCTACAATCCATTTCATTTATTCTTTATTTTAATCATGTTTATTGAAGACCTACTCTGTAGCAGGGGTTATTGTAGGTAACGGAGATAGACAGTGAACAAAGTAATCCCTGCTCCTACGCATAGTCTGTGAAAGAAACAGAGTATGTGCTGTGGGGGAAAAACAATTTGGTAGTATGAGAAAGATGGTGAACTTTAAGTTGAACTGCAAATCATAAGAGCTAACCAAAGAAACTGATGGGGAGGTGTTCAAGACTAGCAAATGAGTACGTGCAAATTCAAGGGAATGAAGGCTAAAATTGTATAAAGAGGATGCAAGGAGCCTAAAGGTGCAGGACTCTGAAAGCTTGTTAGGATCTGCAATTTAGATTTATTCAGATAGCAATCTGTAGCTACTGAAGGGGTCTCAAAAGGAGTGAAATGTTGTGCTTTGCATTTTAAAAAGGTCAGTCTGCAAGGGCCGGCAGGTGGCATGATGGTTAAGGTGCAGGACTCCCACATGGCTGAATGTGATTGGAGTCCCAGACCCAGTAGTTTGAAAAGCACACCAGACAGATCCTGAGAGGAGAGTGGAGAAGGGAATGTGGAGCGGCCATCCACCCTGGGAAGGGATTTCTCACTTTCCCTCTTTCTGTCTCTGTGGCAAAAACAAAACAAAACGAAGTCAGTCTGCAGTGTGGAATAGATCAGATGTGGCGAGAGTGAAAACAAGAAATCTAAGAGGAGACCATGCCAGTGTTCTGGATAAGTGATGATGAGGTTTCAGGTCAGGGTGATGCCAAGGAGTTAGAGAAGTAAATGAATTCCAATCATATTGGAATCATGACATGATTGACAATGGATGAAGTAAACAGACAAATGAGAGGAGATTGAAGATAAAAATGAGTGTCAAGTCAGAGTATAATGCATTATATGGGTAAGTAGAATTCTTGTAAAAACTTTAAAAGTAAAAGATGTTTTTATATCTTTTATATATATATATATATATATATATATATATATATATATACACACACACACATATATATATATATACATATATATATATATGTATATATATATATTTGTAATTACCAGAGGGTACATATGCTCCTAAGAAAAAGAGAGAGAGAGAGAGAGAACTCCTCAATGGGGCATAGTTAAACTGTATTCCCTTTTCCATTTCTCCATCCTATCAGGATTGAGGTCACAGACACTGAAAAACAAATCCCTGCTAGGGTGGGGATTCAAACTTCATTCGCTATATGGGATCTTTAACCATGAGGTTACAGAACCAGCCCTAAAAATAAATTTTTTAAATGAATTTGTATATGTTCACAGTTCTAGAAAGTTAAACAGTATAAGAGTAATAATATAGAAATAAACAGTACTGTATGATTAATAATAATAATAATAAAGTTCGCTGCCTTACATCTACCTACCCCTGAAGTTTTTTCTCCACAGGCACTTAATTTTAACTTTTTCAGCTGTTCTTCCACATTCTAAAACTATTTACTTCTTCTTTTTCTTTTTTTTTTTTTTTTAGAGAGATTTTTGCTAGAGGGTATGTGCCCTCACTGAAGAGACAGAGTAACAGAAAGCAAGAAATCACTCCCTGGGGGAATGGCCATGCCTCAATCCTTTCTTCTTCATTCTCCTCCCGGGGTTTTGGGCATGCACGCACATGCACCCAGCATGAGTTTCAAGCTGCTTGGTCTGGGACTTGAACCATGGTCCACTATGTGGGAGTCCAGTGATGTAATCACCATATCATACATTGGTCCCCAAAACTATTTACTTTTCCAGACACTTGATTTATCCATTTTTAAAATTAGTTATTTAATTTTTTTTTTTCCCTATGGGATATGTGTGCTTGCTGGAGGGAGGAAAAAAAAAACAGAGAGAGAAAAGGAAAGAATATGAGAAATAATACTCTCACCACCCCCCCCTTACTCCCCAGAGGGGATGGCTATGCCACAATCTCTTCTCCTCCATTCTCCTCTAGGGATTTTGGGCAGGTACACATACACACCCAGTGTGATTTACAAGCTCTGTATCTGTACTTGGAAACATGAGGTCAGCCATGTTGGATCCATCACCTTAACCTCCATGCCACATGCTGGCCTAATTTATCAATTTTAAATACATATATTTGCATCCTATATTATGGGATGAATATTTCCTACTTAATGTCATCTGAACTTTCTTCTCTACCACTCTCCTAAAGTATTTTAATAAAAAATTTTATCAATATTAGATATGTGCATTTTGCATTCATATTTTAAACTTTTTGTTATGGGGACGTTTGAATGTATATAAAATTTCAGCAAGGATAAACACATGATCTATCTTGTTTTCTCTATATTCCTACCTATTATTCTCCCTCCCATACTCTATAATTTAAAATAAATCCTAGAGATTATATAATTTTACACTGACTTTATTTAAAATAAATTCCAAAGATATGCAATATTTTCTCTACATTGTTTAGTGTTATATATATATATAAAAGATAAGGACACTTTATGACACAGCTACAAAACCTTTATCAAACCTAAAAATAAAAAGAATAGTAACTCCTTAATATAATTAACTAATACATCTAGTATTCACATTTTCCAAATGTCTAGAATAAACCTATAGATACCAGAGACTGTATAGAAAGGATTATAGGAGGACCTTTATAATTTATCTCTTGGTTCACTTTCTCACCTGGCTCCACTTACCAACTCCCTCCTCAGGCAACCACTAATGTGCTTTTGTTCCCATAGGTTTGTTTGCATTTGCTATAATTACATATAAATGAGATGTTAGAGCATATATTTCCCTTGCAAAGCTTTTTTTAGTACATTCTGTATCAATTTTTTTTTATTGCTGACTAGTATTCCATTGCATGGATACATCACAATGTATTTAGCCATTCATCTGTCAGTTAGTTGGGTTGTTTCCAGTTTGAACCATTATAAATAAAGTCACTGTAAATGTTTATGTACAAGACTTGGTGTTGACGAATACTTTTCTTTTCTCTTTTTCAATATGCAAAGGACAACTTGGAAATCTATTATTTTTATCAGTGAGCTATTACAAAACTGACCGGATGCTATATGCTTGCCAGCTGTGGATTTCCCTGCAAGGTTATTGGATAGGACTCAGACCATTTATCTGGGATACTCACAGATAGCAGTATTTGTGGTTCTTTCCTCCAGAGTCTTTCAGTTTCAGAACAAGCATTCTCTAAGCCAGTCCCATAGCCTAGTGGTTACGGTAGTTGGATTTTACATGGTTGACTATGCTTTCAATCCTGACTCTAGTGGCTTGAAAACATGCTTGGTGGTATGTTATGTGGGTCCCCTGAACCTGAAGGACGGGGAAATGGAAGAGAAGGGATTGTGGTGGAACCACACCCCATTAAGGAGAAGTGGTTTTCTCTCCATTTCTTTCTGGTGAGTACATGTGCCCTCGGGCAGTTAAAAACTTCTCTAATATTTTCCTCATAGAGTGAACACGTTTGATTGTCAGTCAAGTTGGGAAAGAGGGCTTAGAATTAAATAGATTTTTCCAGATTTTAATTTAGTGTTTCAATTGTTCTCTTTGTGGTGATTGGTTTCCACAGATCCAGGCTGTATCTAGTTTAATTTATTCAGTTTAATTTTTTAATTTATTGGTTTAATTTATTTAAACTGTGGTTGAAGTAAAAGGAGTCAGGTACATGGCTCTTTGGAGGGAAGTATGGGGGTGTAGGAACCTGTCTTAAAGTGTGTAAAAATCTTCGAGCTCTTACTTCTATGCCATATCTGCTTCCAAGTTATCTGGAGTCTGAACATCCTTAGACTTTGAGAGACACTGGAATAACTTGGCTTGTTTCATGTTAACCTTGACTTCTTAGCCAAGTGTAGGAGTCTGTAAAGTAAATCACTTTCTCTCCTCCATCATTTTCTACCTTCCAAATATGCGTGAAAGCCTGTTATTTTGTCCACTCTTGTTCTCTTTGTCCTCGTGTCCTATATCTTTGTTTCCATTTTTACATTGCCATGGATCTGTGAAGGCTAACATTACATACAGATTCCTACTGGAACAGCTCCATGGCTTTGGTAGGCTTTTAGACTTATATTCTGATATACCTTTGTTTTAATTTTCTCTTTAATTTTTTTCTTGTTCTTTTCCTGCTTGCAGACATTTCTCACATTTTAAAGTTAATTTTTAGTTATAAAAATTTCAAAAGGAGTCAAAATTTGAAAAATGTCAACTAGTGATAAAATTTAAGTTTCAAAGTTGTCTACCCATGAGGATGAGGCTATATTTGCGTATAAAATTGTATGCATATAAAAAACAAACATTGTAATATTTTTTGTGTTGAAAGTACTAAGTTATAGCTGATTTTTCTGTAAGCATTTTAAATTTTTCTATATATTGGGTCAATCAGAAGAACTGTGCAGATTTTTGCATAGAAAAACATAGAAAAATATGTTTTGACTTTCACAATGATCTTGTTAACAGATTTTCACACATAGTTTGAAAATGCTATCATTCTTCTAAGCATTTAGAGGAAGAAAATAAGTTTTTAAATCTGTACTATTTGGTATCAAACAATACATTTTCTTTTTTTTTTTTTTTGAGAGGTTTTTGCTATAGGGCGCGTGCACTCTCCAGACAGACAGACAGAGACAGAGAGACAGAAAGCGAGAAATCACCCCCCAGGGGGTATGGTCACGCCGCAATCCCTTCTCCTCCATTCTCTTCTCTGGATCTTGGACACGCACGCACATGCGCCCGGCGTGAGTTCTAAGTCACCGGGTCTGGGACGCGAACCGCGGTCGACTACATGGGAGTCCAGCGACATAGCCATTACGCTAACTGCTGGTTCCCTCAAACAATACATTTTCTATGCCACTCCACCATAAATGCCTAAATAAGATTATTTTCTAAGCAAAAAGCTACAAATTAGCAAGTGAGGTGACTTTCCCAACTCTACTTTCCTCTCTTCATACCACAGACTCACTTTATTGGAGAACAGTCTGGAACTGCCTTTGCTTTCAGCCCACTAAGTTACTCTTTCCTGCCATCCTTTAAAATTCAGCATTGGAATTTAAATAAGTCCCTACAGTGAAAAATGCCATTTCTGATATTCTCTTCTTAGCTCCTTTTACAAGATTCAAAACAGGTGAGGAAAATGTTGAAACATGACAGGAGCTCATCTTATCCCACCTCATCCCACTGAGGTCTAAATGAGGGTGATCAATGTCCTCTCACTTCAAGCTTAATTTTTTTTTAATGCTTTTGTGGAGAATTCAGTATTCAATGGTTTATATCTTTATATTTTAAAAGTTTCCCAAGAAATTATCTTTATCAAGAACTTAAGTATTCTTTCTATATTGTTTTAGTGTTTATAAATAATAAAATTGTAAGGATTTCAAGATCCTCTTACTTCAGGCATATGGATTAGTAGCTCAATGTTTTCCCCAAATAAAAACAAAATAAATACACAAATAAAATAGTTAGAAGAGACATTAGGGATAATTTAACTTTCCTCTAATGTTTGAATTATTTATTCTGTAATCTTTAGAGCATCTATTTAGTACTAAATGATTAAATATAGTCTAGTTGAGAATTTGGGCATTTAAGCAGAAAATAACAATGGTGTTTTCAACCTGTTGGAAGACACTGCTGTATACTGTGTGGCTAACACTGCAGATATTTATTGTCCAAAATTCTGGAGACTAGGACTCTGAGATTAAGTTATCATAAGGTTGATTTCCTGTCTCTTCTTCTAGATGGTTTGCCTGACTTGTAGAAACATCATTCTAGGGGTTCACAGGTGGTGTGGTGGTTAAGGCGGCTGGACTTTCACATAGCTGACCATGGTTTGAATCCCGGACCTGGCAGTTTACTTTCTCACTTTCCTTCTTTCTCTTTCTGTCTTGCTGTGGTCAGCTTAAAAAAAAATAAAAATACAATAATGGCAATGAGTAAAATTAAATAAAATTAAATATTTTAATTCTTTTTTCTGTCTTTTTTCTTATTTGTTTATTTTAATTTACTTTTAATCACATGTCTTTACACTATACATTTCTTTTTCTAACACAAAAACCAGGCATGTCAGTCAAGACAAGGATATTACTATATACATTATTATCAGCAAATAGCTTCTTATTTTTTGTCAATTAAGCATATTTTTACCCATTTTTTTCTTCCCCTTTTCCCTCCCTCCCTGCCATACTAAACTTTTTTTTTCACATTTTATTGATTCATGAAAGATCTT
This sequence comes from Tupaia tana, assembly GCA_026018925.1. NCBI lineage: Eukaryota > Metazoa > Chordata > Mammalia > Scandentia > Tupaiidae > Tupaia > Tupaia tana. The sequence continues at coordinate 129,850,020 of JAKSZU010000006.1, read as the reverse complement.
AAAGCATAGACAAAGCTAAAATCTAGTGACAAGTGCACTGTAAATTTCTTCTGAAACAATTCTTTTTCCTTTCTCTCCATCCCCCCTTTTACTAAAGAGAAGTATAAACTGACTTATTTGCAAAAAAAAAAAAAAAAAAAAAAAGTTAATCTCAGTTTGGTCTGTTATTTGTACAAAGCATCTTAAGTATTCAATTTCTGGGGACCAGCAGTTAGCATAATGGCTTTGTTGCTGAACTCCCATGTAGTTGATGGTTCAAGTCCTGGACCTGGTGGCTTAAACTCATGCTGGGTGTGTGTGCATGTGTGCCCAAGATCCCGAGAGGAGAATAGAGGAGAAGGGATTGCGGCGTGGCCATCCCCCCGTGGGGGTGATTTCTCTCTTTCTATCTCTGTCTTTCTCTGTCTCTGGTGAGTGCACGCGCCCTATAACAATAACCTCTCCAAAAAAAATAAGAATTCAATTTCTGATCCAAGGCAACAGATGCTATTGTATTATTGAACTTATGCAAATAACCACGAAATAAGAATGGTCACAAATAATTTCCAGTTGCAAAGGGGTCAGGAAGGGAGAAAAGTTTATGTTTCAGTTTTAAAAATTCTTTAACAAATTGCTGAACCCAACAACTCAAAAGAAAACAAAAATCCTTAAATCTGGAAAACAAAGCATAGGAGAAAATCAGTAATGTTTTAGAAAAGTCATAGAATTCTATATCACCACTTCAGTCTTGTGTAATCTCTTTTATTGAATTTTCAGTGTTTCTGTGATCTGACCTTTCTGTTTGGATTGAAATTGTTTTTCACTTAACACTTTGAATATATTTCCCCATTCTTTCATTGCATATATTGCTTCCCACAAGAGGTCCAATGTTAGCCTGATGGGATATCCCTTGAAAGTAACTTGACGTTTTTCTCTTGCCAATTTTAGTATCTTATCTCTGTCTGTGGTTTTGGTCAATCTGGCTATGATGTGCCTTGGAGAAGATCTTCTTGGGTTGGTTCTATGTGGGTTCCTTTGTATTTCTTGGGTCTGGATATTTGAATGGCTCTCTAGGTTTGGAAAGTTTTCCTCCAAGATTTCATGGAATGGATTATCAATGCCCTGATTAGTTTCTTCACCTTGTGGGATACTGATTATCCAGATGTTTGGGCATCTAATAGTGTCTAGTATTACTCATGTATTATTCTCATTTTTGGGTTGTTTTTTCAGTCTTTTTGGTGAATTTTTCTAGGTCAGAGGTTCTCTCTTCTAATCTGAGATTCGGTCTTCTGCATGATCTAATCTGCTTTTAATACTTTCAAGGGAGATTTTGATTCCCTGTATTACAGCCTTCATCTCTAACAGTTCTGTTTGGTTCTTTTTTTTTTTTTATGGTATTTACTTCCTCTTTCAGATGGTGGAAGAACTTCCTCACCTCCTGGAACTCTTTGTCTCTTTTCTCCTGTATCTTCTGGAGTTCATTGTCTCTCTTCTCTTGCATCTCTGTTAGCTTTGTCACTATGCATACGCTAAAATTTTTATCTGACATTTCCGGGAGTTCCATTGTACTGTCTGTGGATGATGAAGGGCTGTTCTTTCCCCTTGGGGGATAGATGTTTTCTTGATTTCCACAATTCTTGTGCCTCTGTGGTGGTGGTTTCTGGTCTTCTGATGGATTATATGTTACTTCCTACCTGGCTTTTTCACTGGATATTGGGCTGGATGGAGCAATAAATTAATTCTTAAAAAAAAAAAAAGAAAGAGAGAAACGTCCTTCTTATCTCTGCCTTCATGTTCATGTGTCTCTGTTTGCATGTTTCTGTGTCCAAAACCTGCCCCCTCTTTTTTTTTTTTTTTTTTGCCAAAGGGCATGTGTGCTTACCATAGGGAAGCAGAGACAGTGGGAGAAAGCATGCCTCCTGGAGTGTGGTCATATTAAAAGCCCTCCACCATTTCTCCATCTCATTGGGATTTTGGGCATTCATGCACATGTGCCTTGCATGTTTTTCAAGCTGCTGGGGCTGAAATTTAAACCATGAGGTCAGCATACAGGATCCAGCTCCCTTAACTACTAAGCTGTGGTGCTGACCCATATTTCCCATCTTTAGAAGGACACCAATTATATTGGATTAGGGGCCTCAAATACTTTGGTATGACTCCATCTTAACTGGTTACATCCACAACAATCCATTTCCAAATATGGTTACATTTGAAGTAGTCTTTGGACTTCAACATGAGAATTTTGTGAGGACACAATTCAACCCATAATGTTTATGTTCTGGAAATTCTGCAAGTTTTGTTTGTTTTTATCATTTCCTTTGACTTAAGAGGTTTTCCATATTTCTCAGTGGAGTTGTTTGTTTTATAGTTTTGTGGTTAAACAATGGTTCCTACTGCTTTAGACTTTATTGAAATTTTCTTTGTTGTCTATGATCAATTTTAGTAAAGTTTTCATGAGCACTTGAAAAGAAAATTTATTGGGACAGAGGGTAATGTGATGGTCAAGAAGTTGGGTCACACATGGGCATCTCCATGGTTCTAGTCCTGGACACGGCGGTTTGAAAACACACTGAGCGTTTGTGCATGTGAGCCCCAAATCTTTTTTTTTTGAGAGGTTTTCACTATAGGGCGTGTGCGCTCGCCAGACAGACTGAGAGACAGAGAGACAGAAAGTGAGAAATCACCCCCCAGGGGGGATGGCCACGCCGCAATCCCTTCTCCTCCATTCTCCTCTCGGGATCTTGGGCACGCACGCACACGCGCCCGGCGTGAGTTTTAAGCCACCGGGTCCGGGACGCGAACCGCGGTCGACTACGTGGCAGTCCAGTGACATAGCCATTACGCTAACTGCTGGTTCCCTGAGCCCCAAATCTTGAGAGAATGAAGACGAAGGAATTATGGCATAGGCAGCCTCCCGGGGTGGTGGGGGTGTGTGATTTCTTATTTCTTTCTGTCTCCAGTGAACGCATGTGCCCTGATGGCAAACATCTAAATAAAAAAAAAAAAAATGTAAAAAAAAGATAAAAAAGGAGGCTTATTTTCTATTCAGGTACAAAAGTTGTGCATGTATGTTATCCATATAATCTCCTTTATTGCAATCTTATTTAAGTTCTTTTTCATACTTTTCATTTCAGTATGTCATGGACTCTAAGGAGGATTTTTTTTTTTTTTTTTTTGAGAGGTTTTTGCTATAGGGCGCGTGTGCTCTCCAGAAAGACAGAGAGAGACAGAGAGACAGAAAGCGAGAAATCACCCCCCAGGGGGGATGGCCACGCCGCAATCCCTTCTCCTCTCGGGATCTTGGGCACGCATGCACACACGCCTGGCGTGAGTTTAAGCTTCCAGGTCCGGGACTCGAACCATGGTCGACTACATGGGAGTCCAATGACATAGCCATTACTCTGACTGCTGGTCCCAAGGAGGATTAAGCTCCTATTGCTTTGGATGTTTCTGCTTATCTGTCTTCTGCATTTTCTGCTTTATGAAAGTTGCTTTACTCTCACTGGTTGTATACAAATGCATAACATGTCTTCATTTTGAATTGTTCTTTTAGTACTTTAAAGTACTTTCTATTTCCTGTTTAAAGCTTTTTGCTCTGAATTTTACTTTATCAGAAATTATGGTCATGACTTTCTTTTTTCTTCTTTCCCCTTTTCCTTTTCTCCCTCTCTTCCTCCCTTCCTCCTTCTCTCTCTCTCTCTCTCTCTTTTTTTTTTTTTTAAATGTACTCATTTCTTTTGTCTTCAGTAAGCGAGACAAAGACAAAGAATGGTCTTCTGACCCCACTAGTGTCTTCTTGCTGTGATCTACTCCCAGTCTCAGCTACCCCAAACCATAGGCAATGTGTGTACCGAGCATGCTCTGGGAGGTCCCAGGACATGAACTCTTAACCTTTCCAATATGGGTCCAGTTGTTGTGTTACCTCTGTGTCACTGCCTGGCCCCCCTCTCACTTTTTACTTTTATCGTTTTCTTCCTCCCTCCCTCCCTCCCTCCCTCCCTCTTTCTTTCTTTCTTTCTTTCTTTCTTTCTTTCTTTCTTTCTTTCTTTCTTTCTTTCTTCTCTCTCTCTCTCTCTCTCTCTCTCTCTCTCTCTCTCTCTCTCTTTCTGTCTTTCTCTCTCCCTCCCTCCCTCTTTCTTTCTTTCTTTCTTTCTTTCTTTCTTTCTTTCTTTCTTTCTTTCTTTCTTTCTTTCTTCTCCCTCTTTCTTCTTTTGTTTTCTTTCTTCTTTCTCTCTTCTTTTTTCTTCCTTCCCTTTCTTCTTTTCCTTTTCCCTTCCTTCCTTCTTTCTTTTCCTTCTTTCTTTTCCTTCTTTTTTCTTTCCTTCTCTTTTTCCTTCTTTCATTCTCTTCCCCTTTGTTTTATGAGTTAATTTGAAAACTGTTTCTTTTAGTAACTAATTATGTTTATGTTTCTTGATATAATAGATTATGTTTCAGCTTAGTTCTGCAACATTAACAATAATATTTGTTCTGAGGTCCTTAAAATTATCAGACTTTACTCCTGGTATTTCATGTGTAGTTTCTCATTTAATCTTTTCACAAATCTTGATGAAACTGAGGTACAAAGAGGGTAGTAATAATCCAATATCATAAAGCTAGTTAGAAGTAGAGCTGAGATTCAAATTTAATCTGATAACTGAACCTTTTTTCTTATTTACTACATTATTCAGCATCTGTATTTTATACTTCTATGATAATTCTGGGTAATTTCCTTAGGTCTAATTTTGAGTTTACAAATTCTCTCTGTCATCTGTATTTGATATGTTTTTTAAAAATATTTTAATTAATTAATTAATTAATTTTTTTTTTTAGATTTTTGCCATAGGGCATGTGCACTCAACAAAGAGGAGAGACAGAAAGAGAGGAAAAACATAAATCATTCCTAGAAGGGATGCCATGCTGCAATCCCTTCTTTATATTACTCTTGGAATTTGGGCTATTCATACACACATGCAAGCTTGTTTTTCAAGATGCTAGGTCTGGGCCTTGGACCATGGAGTTGGCCATGTGGGATCCAGTGCCTTAACCACCATGCCACATGCTGATCCTCAATACATTTTTAATATCAAAGATTAAGTTATTGTAGTTCTAAATACTTCTTGGTCATTTAAAAAAAAATTTTTTTTTGAGAGGTTTTTATTCGTTATAGGGCGCGTGTGCTCGCCAGACAGACAGAGAGAGACATAGAGACAGAAAGCGAGAAATCACCCCCCAGGGGGGATGGCCATGCCGCAATCCCTTCTCCATTCTCCTCTCAGGATCTTGGGCACGCACGCACATGCACCCGGTGTGAGTTTTAAGCCACCGGGTCCTGGACGCGAACCGCGGTCGACTACATGGGAGTCCAGCGACATAGCCATTATGCTAACTGCTGGTTCCCTAAAATTTTTTTTGTTAATTTGAAAATTATGTATTTTAAAAGTTCTTAACCATTTTTATTGAATTTCCTATAATTTCAGCATATAAATTTCCTTGGAAATTTAAGCTGTATTTTGTTTCTGATAACTCTCAGTGACAGTAATTTAATTTGTATTTGTAAGATAATATATTTTTGCATTTAATCTGTGAGAATCTTGAGAGAATATATTGAGGATGTTCCCTGAGAGAGTATTTAGTAGCATTTGAATGATCTAGAATTTGCTAATATCTGGTATCACATTAGCTCCATTGCAGGTTTCAGAGTAATATGGGAGACTCGAACTATGGTTGACTACATGGGAATCCAGCAACATAGCCATTACACTAACTGATGATCCCAAAATTATAATTTTTCAAATCAAAATTTGAAGTACGTTTGCTAGTGACCATGGCTAGGATGCTTTCAGTGCCAAGTAAGGACAGAAGCAGATACAATGAGGTAGCATCACAGTCTAGAAAGTTACTGAGGCAGATCACAGATTTTTTTTTTTTTTTAAGAGATTTTTGCTATAGGGAACGTGTACTTGATAGAAAGAGAGAAAGAAGACAAGAAATCACCCTCCGCCCCCCAGCTGCAATCCTTTCTCTTCCATTCTTCTCTGGGAGTTTTGGGAACACATTTGCCTGGCATGAGGCATGAGTTTTAAGCTGCGGGGTCCAGAACTGGTACCGTGGTCGATTATATGACAGTCCAGTGATGTAACCATTACGCCATCTGCTGGTCCCGAGATCAACATATTTTTTAAAAAAGATTTATTTATTTAATTTTATTTAGTTGTTTTTTATTATTATTTTTAAAAATTTTACCAGACAGAGAGAGAAAGAGGAAGTGAGAAAGTAAGCCACCAGGTCTAGGACTCGAACCATGGTCAGCCATGTGGGAATCCAGTACCTTAACCACCACACTGCCTGCCAGTCCTGAGATCAATACATCTTAATGTATCAAGAGTTGTGGATTTTTTTTGAGACCCTAATGACAAAACTGAGCTTTTTTTTTTTTTTTTTTCTGTAAAATGCTGACATGTACATACGATCCAAACTCTGAATGCAATAACTGGCTATCTGTATTTCCGGTGACAACCATTAATATCAGATTCTCTTACTGAAATTTTATTGAAGTGGTTTCTTCATAGAAGGAAGGAGGAAGAAAAGTTAGGAGTAAGATAACACATGATACCTGGCTCCTTGGCACTTACTGATTGTAAGTTCAATAAGCATTGGTTGATTTTTCAGGAGTCAACAGGAAAAGAGTTAGACAATACAGCAAAGAAAACACGTAATTGAGAGTGGACTGTGAGAACTGGGAGGCAATAGGATTATGAATACTGTGGAGAGGTTAATCTTGTAGAGAGAAGGGAGGTAGGCATTGGATATGTATATTTATTCAGAATCTGCTTTGTGTCAGGCATTGTATTAGAACAACTTTGCATAATACCTCACTTAATTTTTAGAAGATCCTGTAAAGTGGGTAATGATATATTTTCCAGATGAGCATTTGAGTGTTTAGAGAACTTAAGTAATTTTTTTTTTTCAAATTCATATTAGAAAGTAGCAGAGAGAGAGTCAGCCCATGGCCTGGTGGTTAAGCCAGCCAGATCCCACATGAATGACAGCATGGTTCGAGTCCTGGACCCAACAGTTTGAAAAACACACCAGGTGCATGTACATACACGCCCAAAATCCCAAAAGGAGGGAGAAATGGAGGAGAAGGGATGGTGGTGTGACCATCCTCCATGGTGGGTGCTTTTTCACTTTCTCTCTCTGCCTCTCTCTCCCAACAAGCACACATGCCCTCTGGCAAAATTAAAAAAATAATAATAATAAGAAGAAAGTGGCCAAGAGAAGAATTTAATGACCATTATTCTGGTCTCTCCATTGACTGATCAAGGAAGTCCCTCTTGTCACCTGACAACCTGCAGCGTCTTGACCCTGCTCCCTGCCACGCTCTAGTTCTGACTGCACTGGAAGCTGGATTGGACCAACTGATCGTCTGCAGAGGTTTTAGTATATGAGCTAAATGAAAAGGGAGAACAAAATGAAAATCATCAGGAGCATAGAACAATTATGTATCATCTACTCAAGCCTCTGAGCTTTGCTTTTTTTCCCCCCAGAACACCATCCAGAAAATACAGACGACTGCACTTTCCATGTGGTGGATGCCTTCTGGCAGAATCTTTTTCTGTCTACAGAGTATTACTGTTCATTTTGGTTCAAAAGATCATGAGCCCCTTAAGATCCTGTTATATTTCTGTGTCATTTTACATTTTGAAACACGTTAAAACACGTCTCTTTTCTGTTGTTTACATTGCATTTCATTGCAATTTGATCTCAGGCTATGTGACTTCCATACTTAAGTAAAAATATGCTAAAATTACTTGGCTCCGACTAGTCAGCCTATTAGTTATAAAGCTTATTTATAAATGCTGTGGTTCATTCTACTTATACATAGGAGTTTTAGGTCATAATGTGATAGTCAAAAGAATTCTGATTAGGATGTGTCTAACCAGATCCAGTAATAATTTGAGAGGGGATGCCCTGTGATTATGTTGTAGCATTACTCAGAGAAGTGGCATATAATTAAAGTTGAACTTTAGCTATGTTATAACCACTGCTTAAAACTTTAGTTAGTTATGCCAAAAATTCTTCTACAGATTTGTGATTTCACTTTAACTGTAAATTGGTTGATTGACAAAATTGCTGTTCACTGAGATATTTTTTAATACATCCTTCATATTTCTCCCGACTCCCACTGAAACAATCAACTGACCATTGAACCATCCAGACACATAGAATGACAATGAAAGAACATTTTTATTTTAATCTATTTGAGCATAAATAAATTTGAGATGTTTGTTTCATTACACTTGGCTGTGGAAGAGCTAACGCCTATGTATTCTGAGCAAATTATTTTTTGTTTCAGAGGCCCACAGTAACAGAGTTTTGTCTGTAAACAACAGAACACTGAGAAAAAGGTATTCATATGCAGGCATCTTTGGAGAACTCTTAATTATTGACTGCTGTTTTCAGTCACACCAGCACACAGCTGTAGTATCCCTGTTAATAGGAAGATTCCAATAAAATATTCAGCTTAGAGATTCCCTCAAATAGATGATCTTACTCAAATCAAGTAAAGAGAAAAAAATATGGTAGTTCTGTAGTCACCACAAAAATAGAATGAGATTAGCTGACATTTACTGACTCTTGGGAATTGAAGTTACTGGACTAAAGTCCTCTATGGCTTTTTATGGTTCAAACCTTCTAGAATTTGGTCTAATTGCTATATCCACCCCTCCTAGTCTCTCCTCTCTTTGCATTTCCAGACCTCAGTTCAGCTTTGGGGATATAGGTCTGAACTGAAATGTTTGATGAGATCCACTCTAGCCTGTCAATCTATAAAATAGAACAGATATTCTTAGGTAGAGGTTAGGAAGTTGGTGTAATTGTAGGCCTGATATTTTCTAGAGAATATACATGGCTAGAGGCCTCTTGAATCCCTCACAATCTGTCCTTAGGATTTTGTTCCAATATCTTGCTTATGCCACAAATAGGCAAATATACTTTAAAACCCAGGATGAAATCTCCTAAGAGCAACCTCCAATCAGCCCAAACTGGGACCCAAAGGCTCAGGGATATTCATAGGCTCCTGTGTTATTTATCTGACTTCAGCTATTTGGGGACATAATAATTATCATCATGGTACATTTCATATATACCCTTTATCAATAATACATTTCAAAGTTAAAAGAAATTTTACTAGTAATGTTTATAAATAAGGCTTCCAAAAAAAAAAAAAAAAAAAAAAAAGCAAGGCACCAGATGCTATGGTGCTCCTGGAGGTACTAAGGTACTATGAATTCTCTTGGACTAAGCGAGATTTTTTTTTTAGTAGGTTTACAGTCGGTCCAGGAGTATGTTGCAAGTAGACTAGAGAAACTGAACTAATAAACACAACTTGCTTTTATCTCTGTTGTAACCATAAACTTTGTGAGTTCCATGCTTATACCTTTTATATAATAGAACACAGTATGTTCACGTCATGCAGTTATCTGTATTTCTTTTTGTTTATTTGCTAGAGGTTGTCTGTGCTCACCAGAGAGACAGAGACAGAAATAGGAAAAGTGAGAACCCACCCTGGTGTGAAATGCTCATACCACCATCCTTTATCCTCCATTTCTTTCTCTCTCTCTTTTTTTAAAGGTTTTATTTATTTATTTATTTATTTTTTTGACATAGGGCATGTGCACTTGCTGGAGAGAGACAGAGAGAGAGAGAGTGAGAGGGAAAGAGAGAAGTCATGGCCCCCCTCCCAGTGGGGGACGGCCACATTACAATCTCCCCTCCCCTATTCTCTTCCTGGGATTCTGGACATGCATACATACATGCCTAGTGTGATTTTCAGGCCACCAGGTCCAGGACTCCAACAGTGGTTGGCCATGTAAGAGTCTAGTACTGTAACCACTCTGTCACCTGTTGGTATCCCATTTCTCTTTTCTGGATTTATGGGAGTGTGTCACACCACAATCTTTTCTCCATTTCTCTCTTTTTTTAAGATTTTGTGCCCAGCATGTTTTATGAATACCAGGGTGGAGATTTGAATTGTGTGGTCAGCCATGTGTGATCCAGTTCCCTTAACCACTAGGCCACAGTCTGGCCCTTGTGCTTGAATGCTTTTTAACATTACTCACTTGTCAAAAATCTATGGAAGTAGATGAATTCTTCAAAGATTAAGGCCTGAATCATTTGAAGAATAGCCTATTTGCTAAAGTTACTAGTTTACCCAAAGCAGCATTTTAATGATTAATCTGCATTAGTATTTTTTTAAGAGATTTTTGCTACAGGGTGTGTGTGCTCAATGGAGAGACAGAGAGAGACAAAGAGACAGAAAGTAAGAAATCACCTCCCAGGGGGGATGACCATGCTGCAATCCCTTCTTCTCCATTTTGCTCTTGGGATTTTGGGCATGAACGCACATGTGCCTGGTGTGAGTTTTAAGCTGCCGGGTCCGAGACTTGAATCATGGTTAACTACATGGGAGTCCAGCAATGTAGCCATTATGCTCTCTGCCGGTCCCAATCTGCATTAATATTTCAAATGATTCAGAATTTTGTAAAAGACATTATGCATCAGATAAAAGGAAATAGTTGAACTCATATGATTCCTTTCATTTTCTTCAGCCATAACCAGGTATTTTCTCCACCTTCTAAGAAAGAACTGGTCTCAAGAGTAGACAGGGTAAGTGGCCACCTATGGATATCATTTAAAAGGTATTACAAAGTTTTGTTCTGTTCTGCCCTATTATACCATTTTCCAATTGAAAGTTTGTTATTAACATTTTTCCCTTGCAGGAGATAACCAGAGAGTAGTCATTCGCCTGTGTTTATAAACATATGCATGGAGTGGGAGGCTGGAGAGAACAAAGGAGAGGATTAAATATTCCTTAATCAGAATGGCATCTTAGGTTAACTGGTATCACATTGAAAAGTAGTAAAATGAGCCAGTCACGGGATATTTCTGAGGATGTGGAGGAAAGGGAGAGAAAAAAAGGGGATTGGAAAGATGTTTTCATAGACATCTCTTATGTAGCCTGTCATCCTCATATAAATTAACATGAGAGAAAAACATGACAAGACAATGTGACTTGCTCAAGATTCAAGTGTACCTCATGTGAGTCTTGCACACACATGTGTGCAATCCACATCACAATGGATTGAGATGTGTTAGCCTGACTAGAAGTATGTGGTGCAACTTTATAAGGTGTCTACTGTATCTTTTGACCAAGAGCCTTGCAATGTATAAGATCATCTAATGGTGGCTGACATAGTAGTCTATCTATAATATTAATACATGTCTACGAACTTCTTTTGCATAGGAAAGTGCTTTTTTTTTTTTTTTTTTTGGAGAAGTTTTTCGCTATAGGGCGCGTGCGCTCGCCAGACAGACAGAGAGAGACATAGAGACAGAAAGCGAGAAATCACCCCCCAGGGGGGATGGGCACACCGCAATCCCTTCTCCTCCATTCTCCTCTCGGGATCTTGGGCACGCACGCACACGTGCCCGGCGTGAGTTGTAAGCCACCGGGTCCGAGACGCGAACCGCGGTCGACTACGTGGGAGTCCAGCGACATAGCCATTACGCTAACTGCTGGTTCCCGAAAGTGCTTTTTTAACAGGAGCTCTTGAACACCTTATTACCAAAGAGTGTTAGAGACACTGGCCTTTTTTTTTTTTTTGAGAGATTTTCACTATAGGGCGCGTGCGCTCACCGGACAGACAGAGAGAGACATAGAGACAGAAAGCGAGAAATCACCCCCCAGGGGGGATGGTCACGCTGCAATCCCTTCTCCTCCATTCTCCTCTTGGGATCTTGGGCATGCACACACACGCGCCCGGCGTGAGTTTTAAGCCACCAGGTCCGGGACACGAACCGCGGTCGACTACGTGGGAGTCCAGCGACATAGCCATTACGCTAACTGCTGGTTCCCAAGAGACACTGGCCTTTTGAGGATGATATATTGGAGTTAGTTTACTTAAAATCCCACCCCACTTGGTAGGCAGCTACTTACAGTGGTACAGCTGAAATTAAAGAGTTAATAGACCACCAACACAGGCTTAATTAATTCTCTGAATAAAGAGAGGATCAATGATATTTCAAACAAAAGTATATGAGCAAATTACATCTATTAGGTGTTTTTCTATCTAATTAAGAACCTTTTTGCCACTGTACAATGAATTTGAAAACAGGTACATTTCCACAAACTCAGAATTATGTCCTGATGAGTAATGAGGGTAAAATGTTATCTAGTTACATAAACCAGTGATTGATGAATCAGAATGCTCTTTTATTCAAAACTCAAGAAAAACGAAGTCTTTGAGATGCAGTCAACCTGTATTACATTTGTTCTTTAAATTATGTTAGTCAAAAACCTTCCTGTAACATAGCTGATTTGAAAGCAACTCACGTGATTAGATGAACTTAAAAAGATTTCAATTCATATTTTGGTACCTATCCACCCTAAATGATAGTATTAAGAGAGCTACTTTCAAAATTGTTTGACTAACTTGAGATAATAATGTGATTACTCGTATACTAGTGTCAGTTCAATGTGACCCCAAATTAAAGGAAGACTGGTGATAATTTACTAGTTTAAAGCACAGAAAGCTAGCTGGAATGTATCAGAAGTAATTTTTTCCTAGTTTTAATTTTTAAATATATTTATTGTAATTTCTAATTTATATATGATCATCACACATCTTTGTAGGATTCAGAATGGTCTTAAAATGCATGTATAATAAATCAAGGATATTAACATATTCACCACCTTCAACATTTAACATATTATGTTGTGAACATTCAAAACCCATTCCATTGGTTATTCTGGAAGTATGTACTTAAGTGTCCATGATATTCTTTACTATAAAATACAGTCCTAAAGAAAAGCAAATTGATTAAAAATCAGACAAGAAAAAGTATAAATTAATGAAGATAGATTTGAAACAAAGATAACATTTTTTCTTTTTCTTTTTTTTAAAGAGGTTTTTGCCATAGGGCATGTGAGCTGGCCAGAGAGAAACAGATGATGAGAAAGAAAGTGAGAAATCACACCCCAGGGGGATGGCCATGCCACAATCCCTTCTCCTCTGTTCTTTTCCTGGGATCTTGGGCATGCATGCACACATGCCCAGTGTGATTTTTAAGCCACTGGGTCTGGGACTCAAACCATGTTTGGCCATGTGGGAGTTCAGTGATGTTACCACTACACCACCTACTAGCTCAAAACAAAGATAATTTTTTTTTTTTAAGAAAATTTTTGTTATAGGGTATGTGTTTGCCAGAGACAGAGAGATGGAAGGTGAGAAATAACTCCCCAGAGGGGATGGCCACGTTGCAATCCCTTCTCTTCCATTTTCCTCTCTGGATTTTGGCCATACCTTCTCATGTGCCTAGCATGAGTTTCAAGTTGCTGGCTCCAGGACTCGAAATGTGGTCTAACATGTGGGAGTCCAGTGTCTTAACCACTATGCCACCTGCTGGGCCCAACAAAGATAATCTTAACATAGCCAATGAAAGAAGAATTTGTAATTTCCATGTAGAGGATGAGATGAAAGTTTATATTCTATATGAGATGAAAGTTTATATTCTGAAAAGATCTGTGTTGTCATTGGTCCAGTAAGAGAAAAGTAAAATTGTATATAACAATAGTCCATTAGAAATAGATAGGAAAAAAAACCTTTTACTCACTATGTTTTTGTAAGACCGTAGTACTGTTTTGTTCATAAAGAAACAAGTCCTCATGGAAGCAAAAACAAAACAAAATTGGAAAGAGATGTTTAAAAGCAAAGACATGGTAATTCAGTGACTTGGTGATTTATAGACTTTACAATGTTCTTGATTTTAACCTTCTTTAAATTCATTCCAAAGAAAGACTCAGCTGCTTGTAACATTTAGACATTTCCTCTCTTATCTAGTTTTATACACTGAGTGATGGTTATAGTAATTATATAAATTAAAACTGTGGAGACAACTGTAAATCAAATAATTGCACTTAAACCTGCTTGTGTGTAAGATAGTTGAATCTGCATTTTTTGCCCTTTAGTTGGGAAATTTAATACTTACATTTCTCCTTACCAATTGATGGGTAAACTTTCTGGGTATAGTACTCTTTGTAGAAACTGTTTTTCTTTCAGAGCGTTAAACGTCGTTCCCTTCTTTTCTGGCCTGCATTGTTTCAGTTGAGAGATCTGATGTTAGTCTAATAAGGTAAACCTTGTAAGTAAATTGGCATTTCTCTCTTGCTATTTTTAGAATATTGTCTTTTATTTTTACAAATTTGGCTATGATATGCTTTGTAGAGAATCTTTTTATATCTATTTGGTGTCCTTTGTATTTTCTGGATTTGCATGTCCACAGGTTTTTCTAAATTTGGAAAGTTTTCAGCTAATATATTATACAAGATTTTCCATACCTTTGCCTGTCTCTTCACCTTCTGGAATATCTATTATGCAGCTATTCAGCTGTTTAATGGTGTCTAGGATTTCCCATATGTTTTCCTGATTTTTAATGGCCATTCTTCCATTTATTTATTTATTTTTTTGGTTGCTTGGGCTAAATCAGAAATTTTATCTTCACGGTCAGAGATTCTTTCTTATGTGTAGTCTAATCTACTGTTGCTATTTTTGAGGGAGTTTTTTTTTAAATATTATTTCCTGCATCATATTCTTTATTTCTAGAAGCTCTGTTTGAGTCTTTTCAGTGTGTGAGTTTTGTTACAATGAATATTCTGAATTAATTCTATGATGTTTCTGTGATCTCTGTGTCTTATCCACTGTTGGGAAGCTATTATGTTCCTTTTCGCGGGAGACATTTCCATACTTCTTTTGTTTCTGCTTTAATATTTAGTCATCTGGTGATATACTCACTTTTTCCTACTTCTTTGGACTAGGTTTCTGTAGATATATGGCTATGGTATGTTAACTCTCTGCCAGTTTCCCTCTTCTATTGTAGCTGGGAGTGTGAAATCCACAGTAGGAGTTTGGGGTTCAGGTTTTTGGACGGGATTTTATTTCATTTTACTGCTAGGGAGTTGTGGGGGGAGAATTCCTCCAGAGTTCACCTGTCTTCAGATGTTTGATTTCTGTATACCCAAACCTTTCTGCTCCCAATGTGGGTGGAGGTTGAGCTGGATAGGTAGAATGTAAGGTGGCAGACCACTACGTGTGCGGAAACAGTCCTCTCTTCTCCCGTAATAGGCTGAATGGGGGTCCTTGATGAGCTCTGGCTGAACAGTTTGGGCCTCCCTGTTGCTTCTGGAGGAGTGAGGGAGCAAAATTGCATAAGTACACTTGGGGTGGCAGGTGTACTGCCTTCTACCTCTGAGATTGCAGGAACTAGGTGCAAAGCCCGAACAGCTGGTCCTCTGCCAAAGCAGGCTGGATAGGGTCCCTGATGAGTTTAGGCTGAGGATCTTGGGAATCCTGGTTGCTCCTTCTATCTCTTCTAGTTTTAATTATTATTCAACTTTCTCTGTATTTAATCAATGATTTCGATATCTGATTTAGTCACTTAAGTTTCACTTACACTTTGAACTTTTATCAACTCTTCTTCATACACATACATCACAGCTTATTTAAAAGATTCTTCGTGGTCTCACCTATTCTAAAATATGCTCCTAACAGCATGTTCTAGGGGTATGTTATTTTTCTGTTTGGCTAGAAACTACTCATTTTTTTGGAATAGTCTAGACAAAGCTTGCATTTCCTCTTAGTGTTCACCTTAGAATGCACATTTGTCTACCTGTAAATAGATGGAAAATAAAATGTTTGTGTGTATGTGTGTGTTGGTGGTGGTTAGGTAAGAAGGAGGTGGGGAGAGATTGAAAGTAAGTGTAGGAAAAAAAACAAAGGAAACTGCTTTGGGACTTGGCAGATGATGGTTTGTGCTTGCAAATATCTAATATCTGATTTCAGGCTAATCTCTTAATAATTATAATCTCAGTTTCTCCATCTAGAAAATAATGGATTATCTACTCTATGTCAGTCTTTTTACACAAAGAGAAAACAGCAGTTTAGGAATAGCAGGAAATGGCAAAAAGACCACAGACAGAAGAAATCATCAGATATTACTTCTCTCTGATCATCGACTGTCCACCTTAAGGTTTCAGTGCTATCTATTGTATGCCCCACTTAAGCTTCTTAAAGGAGTAGTTTGTGTTAGACCTTTGCTTTTCCATTTTCCGATTTGAAATGCCATTTCCTGCCTCGCTCTCTCTGTCTAAACTCTACTTTTCAAAATTAACTTGAGTGTTGTCTAATTCTCAAAACCTTCTCTGATTTCCTAGGTCAAATGTGATCTTTTTCTCCCTTAATAATAGTAACTAAATTTTACTGAACACTTTCTATACATGATGATATGATCTATGCACATACCAACTCATTTGATCCTCACAACAAACCCCTGAGGTAGACATTTTTATTGAGATGATTTTATATTGGGTTGTTGGAAAAGTCATGACTAATTTTTGCATAATAAAACAGAAAAATATATCTTGACCTTTCCGACAACCCAATAGAATCAACTCATAGATAGAAATCACATCTATAGCTACCTAGCCCTAAGTATCTAGAAACGTATTTCACATATGCCATGTATGTAATATGTATTTATTACACAGCTATGATACAGAGAAGAATGAAGGTAAGAAGTATGCAATCAAATAAAGGAATAATTCTCCTTAGTAAATACATATGATAACATTGAAAGTACATGAGACAATATAGAAAGTTGGAGTAGGATGGTGGCCAAAGAGATGAAAATAATTGAATAGATTCAAGGACTCCTTAGAAAGGGGAATTTATGGAATTAAATGAACAAGACCATTCATAAAGCTCTTTCACAATCATCCCCACTTCCTCCCTCATCCCTGCTGTGGCAGATCTCTAAGCTAAGCGATCTGCTTGATACTTTTTTCCACCTCATTTGAGATGGTGTGAGTAGTACAAAGACAAACTAGGGTGCAGAGACAGTTGCCTAGGACCAAATATAAGAGATGAGGCATAGCTCAGTTTTTTACACTTTCATCATATTTCTGATTTCCAGCTTCCCGGAGGGATAATCAGATTAATTAATATTCAGATGCAGATAAATGGATGCATAGTTTGTAGTATAACCCAATTTGCCATATTTTCATCAGCCATGAAGAAATATAAATTTTCTTCTGACAAGAAGAAATATGTTGGACAATTTTCCTTGGGCAAATTATGTTTATTACCATCTGACATATTTGTATTGGTTAGACTTTAGTATATCCTCAAAAGAAAAATGTTAGGTAATACTGACTTTTTATGTATCATTCTAGCATGTTGTTTTTATATAATTTTCGTAACCATGTATTTTTTATATACTAGCCTCATAATTGAGGACTTTGATGACAGCTTATGTGATTTCTGTATGTTAAACTCCAAGAAAAAATATGACTTATGCTGAAATGTAGGAAAATTTTGAACTTACAATATTTTCTCAACAATGATTTTAAACTGATCAATGTTTATTTATTTTAGAAAAGATGTTATTGCCCATTCATTCATTCAATGATGAATATTTATTATTTACTAATAGACAAATACTTTTCTATGTGCTTTGGATCTTTTTCTATGGCACATGTAGAAAATAACTATTTGTATTTCATATCAGAGTAAAGAACAAGTGTCATTCTCAACTGGAGATGGCCATCTAGGCGCTGCCTGCTCTAGGCCCCTTCTGGGATCCTTTGACTGGGATCCTTTAGCCCACTCACTCAATAAGTGGGACACAATTTGGGAAGCTCTGTTGAAGAGGAAAAAAAATGAGTAAAATATCACATTTTCCCCACTAAAGATTATAACCTGCTTATAAGTATCCTTTGTAATGCAGAGACTGTGATATAATTATAGACAATAGCATATCAATATGAATGAAGGTAGATGAAAATAGAAAAGGGGAAATTTCAGAATGGTGTTTCTTGAGTTAGGCATTGAAGAATAAGTGAAGCTGGGGCCAGCAGGTGGCAAAGTTGTTAAGGCGCTTAACTCCCCTATGGCTAACTGTGGTTCAAAACCTGTACCAGGTGGCTTATACTCACACTGGACATGTGTGAATGCATGCCCAAAAGCCTGAGAGGAGAATGGAGGAGAAGGGATTGTGGCATGCTCCCCCCAACCCTGAGGGTGATTTCTCACTTTCTGTCTGTCTCTCTGGCGAGCACACAGGCTCTAGTAGCAAAAATCTCTAAAAACAAAACACCCAGCCCCCCCCCCCAAAAAAAAAAAAAAAAAGAATAAGTGAAGTTAGCAGACAAAGCAATGCAAATAGTAGGAAAGAAGGGCATGAGGGAGAACATAATAGACGAGTCTGAGAAAGTAGCTAGTACATACTTGTAGGCAGAGCTTAGGGAGAGAGTATAGACATGAAAATGCATCTGACGATTAGGGTCATGTAACTGCAGAACCTCTGACTGTTGGTGAACATATTTATCTGCCCCACTGATATTGGCTTGACCATTTGGCATGCTTTGGACAGTGTAACATGGTCAGAATACTATTGTGTAAGTTCTAACCCAAGGTGTTAAAGGGCATTGCATATCCCTATTTGTTTCAATTGCACAGTTAAGATCCAATTAAGAGAGGAATTTGCTCCAGCTAGCCTGTTCCCAAATGGAAACATATGGAATAGAACTAAACCTTACCAAAAGCCTGGTATTCAGCACGGCCCAGCTAAGCACAATGTCTATGTGACCCACTGGATAGTGGTTTTGTTCCCAAAGTTTCATGTTTTGAGACTTGGTGTTGGGATGTGGTGAGGCCTACTGAGTGGTTATTGGACTGTGCTGATTGTACCATGGATGTGACAGTGATGTGAATAGATTAATGACATCTTGTAAAATCCTAATGAGTTCTAAATCTTGAGAGAAGTTAGTTCTCACAAGAGCTGGTTCTTATAAAAGAAAGCAGTCCACATCTTGCTCTCCCTCTGCAGGTGCTTGCCATCCTCTGCGCTGCCACCAGCCTGTCTAGGCCAGTCTGATGACAGATTGATGCTTTCAGACTTTCCAGCCACCAGAGCTGTGAGTTTGTAAATCTCACTTTCTTTATAAACCACTGACTCTCAAGCATCTCTGTTAACAACACTATAGCAGACTAATGCAATGAGTTCTTATCTGAAAAGTGATTCAGATCAGGAAACTAAGCAAGGCACTAAAACATTTTAGTAGGGGTGGCTGCTCTTAGACTCCTGATCATTCATCCTGATCTTTTGATTGTGTGGTTGAATAATAACTTTGTTGGGTACCCATTTATCTTGCACTGAGGGGTGTCATGTTCTATTAACTATCTTCATCACTTCCTTCAGATCAGATCCCACTGGTTACCACCCTAATCTTGATGTTGATTATAATTATTATTCCCACTTTGTTTCTGCCACTTAAGTGCTACCAGCTGGCTTCTATTATTTTATAATTTTATGGTCCCCTTTGCTTCTCAGAGAGCCCTGTTCTTTAATAATATATCTTAATGTCACCCCTGACTTCACTAAGCTTCTCAATAATCCTTACCAGTAAATTCGGTATTACTATGGTAAATGGACTATCCTCTGGACTGCACTATGTATCATAGACAGAGGGTAGAATTTTGGCCTTATGTCATATATCTCCTCTAACAGACTCACTTCTTGGAACATTTTTTAAAAATTAATTAATTAGCTAATTAATTTTTAATTTGACCAGAGAGGGACAGAGCAAGAGAGAGAGAAAGAAGAAGAAGAGAGAGAGGAAAATTGAGAAAGCAAGCCACCAGGTCTGGGACTCGTGGTTAGTCATGTGAGAGACTAGTCCCCTTAGTCACCATGCTATCTGCCGGCCCTCTTGGAACTTTTTAATACTTCTCCTACTATCTTCTATGGAAGTTTTGGAATTTTTATTTCACATAGTGTGGGATATCATTTATCTAAGCTTCTAAGAGATATTCAAGAATAACATTTGCCAAATATTAAACCTTGATGAATATTTATATAGAAAGAGTGTATTAGAAATTGGAACAGGGTAAGTGAAAAACAGATATAAACCATCCTAAAATGTTGTCCTAGGGAATGTTTAAAAATTCCAGAGATACCACAGTCTTGTCCAGTACTAACTATGAAATGTATTGGAGGGCTGGTAGGTAGTATGATGGTTAGGGACACTGGACTCTCACATGGCCGACCATGGTTCAAGTCCCAAACCTGGTGGCTTGCTTTCTCACGTTCTCTCTCTGTCTCTCTCTGTCCCTTTCTGGAAAAAAAAAATTAAAATAATTCTTTAAAAAATGTTTTGGAAATTTTTAGGAACAATGCATTTAGAAAATGTTTTGCTTAGTCTGGGTAATTTTCAAACCCTTGTTGATTAACGATTTTAATCTTGGTACTGCCTTTCTAAAATGCTTCCATTTCAGTGACTTTTACTTCCACCTATATCAACAGTCCACATATTTGGCTGTTCTTTGGCCTTGTCACCTCAAGATAGTACTCCTCATCTGTTTTCTACCAGGAAATCTAAATATTTTTTCTTTAATGATAATATTTTATCTGTCTAATTCACTAATCTTTTCAATTAATCAGCTTTTCACCAGAATTATATTATTCATCATATGACATTCCCTGTGGTTTCAATATCACTTCCTTTATTCTTCCTTTCTTTCTGTATTCAAACTTGATTTTATGGTCCATAACTTAAATTCTATATGTCTGGCCTTGTATATAGATTTCTTTATTCCCTTAACCTAAGGCCAAAACCAAATAGCTAATTCTTGATAGCAATTTGTCTACTTATCTCCCTCCTTTTTTTATTTCTTCATATATCTACTTATCTCCCTGCTTTTCTCTTTCTTCCTTCCTTCTTTTCTTCCTTCATTCTTTCTTCAACGTCTTTCTGTGTCATAATACTGCTTCTGCCTTCCACCTGGGACTACAGGTATGTATCACTTACTTGATTCTCTTTTAGACAAAGGCTCACAATGTTTCTCAGGCAAGTGCAGTTCTCCTGCCTCAGCCTCTTGAGTGGCTGGATTACAAGTGTATGCCACCGTAACCAGTCTTTAGATTGGGAATAAAATCCAGGCCTACCATATGATCCCAGTGTGAGGAGCAGAGAGTCTTAGCATCACGCAACACTACTACTGGATCCTCCTTCTTTTCCCTTTTTATTTATTGATTTTTGGCATAAATCATATAATGACATTAATGGAACTTCTTTACAAATACATGTTACCAATCTCTCAGTCTAGCAATCAATACTATTCATCAATCTGTTTATCCACTTCTATTTAATTTGCTATTTTAATCTTCATGGTGACTACTTTTACTTTTTACCTTTAATTGGAGTTTCCAGCATGTTCATGACTAATTTGTTTTCTTCAGACCCACTTGCCTTCTTCAGTGAGATTGTGTTAATGATCCCACACATATTCTCTTAACTATTTTTTATCTCGAAACTGTGTCAGATATCCAATTACTTTTGCCCTTAGTAATAGAGCCCACTATTTCAAAAAATATGTACATGAGCATAAAAAATTATTTTACAAATGTGTGTAGCACATCTCACTGAATAAGAAAGAGTTAAACAGCAAAACCATTGATTACTGTCTTTGGGAAGGGCATTCAATAGTGATAAAGGGAATTATAATAGACCCCAATGGTTCTGGTAAATAGAGGGAGAAATTTTTCTTGAACCCAATCTATAAGCTAACCTTCCAGCAAAAAGCAAGTAAGACAGCCAACATTAAACAAATAAAAACAACAGCAAGAAAAAATGTATAAAAAGACTTTCATGACTACAGCTTAGTAGAGAACACAAGTAAACAGAGAGCAAAGAGTGCTCAGAACAGATAAACAAATCAAATAGACATCTGCTATGCCCAAATAATCAATAAAAAGGTGACAAGTTCTTTTAGAAGTTTAGTTTTCATTCAATTAATGAACTAAGAAGGACTTGAATTTATTGACGAACACATGCAAAGATAATATAGTACTGAATTAGTTCTCAGGGTCAAATATATTAGAGAAAAATAAAACCTTCTTGGTATAAGAACACAAATTCAAAATTACCTGAAACTGATATAGAGGAATAATTTTTTTCAAGAGGAAAAAATTATTTCAGTGCAGAACAGTATTTTATCAAATATCCAATCAATTTTTATTTTTAAAACATAGCTCACATACCCTTCCAATTCCAAAAATATGCACGTAAACATAAAAAGATTTTTAAAAATGTGTATAGCTCATCTCACAGAGAAATATTGTTTATACAAACGCCAAGAAACAACATTTCTCTATATATGACTTAAAATTTTATGTATTACTTTTAATTTGCTATCTTTTGCAAAATTACTATCATAATGCTATTACAAATTTTTAAAAATGGGGGGACCAGCAGTTAGCGTAATGGCTATGTCGCTGGACTCCCACGTAGTCGACCGCAGTTCGAGTCCCGGACCCGGTGGCTTAAACTCACGCCGGGCGCGTGTGCGTGCGTGCCCAAGATCCCGAGAGGAGAATGGAGGAGAAGGGATTGCGGCGTGGCCATCCCCCCTGGGGGGTGATTTCCTGCTTTCTGTCTCTCTGTCTCTCTCTGTCTGTCTGGCGAGCGCACGCGCCCTATAGCAAAAACCTCTCCAAAAAAAAAAAAAAAAAAATGAATGCAGCCCACCCATGTATGAGCATTCCACATTGCATGTAGTCATTCTTAATTTATACATATATATATTATAGATCTATATAATATATATGATATATAATATATTATATTTATATGTCATATATATTATATGTTATAATACATATAACATATGTATATACATATACATATATAACATATAATATATATGATATATAAATATATATATTTATATATATATATATATATATATATATTTTGCCATATATTTATAGATTTTTGCCATAGGGACCTGCAGTTAGCATAATGGCTATGTCGCTGAACTCCCATGTAGTCAACCATGGTTCAAGTCCCGGACCCAGTGGCTTAAACTCACACCAGGCGTACATGCACTCAGTGAAAAATCACCCCGCAGGGGAGAGGATGGCTATACTGCAATCCCTTCTTATTTTTCTTCCTGGGAATTTTTTTTTTTTTGCCCAAATAAACTTATATTTTAATGTTTTTGTCCCATGAGTTTTTGAAGTCCCCTCGCCTCATATTTGTCGATTAAAATCCAGTGCCTTAATCACTATGCCACCTGCTGGCCCCAATATACTTGTTTTTAAATGGTCCTAAATTAGAGGAGTCCCAGATACCATTAAGACACTTATGCTGAGAAAATATCATATGAGTTGAGCATTCAAAATCGTGGTGCCCATGAAGAACTTTTTTAAAAAAACAGGAAATACTCTACATCTTGATAGGAATACAGGCTACACAGATGTAGTCAATTATCAAAACTCATTGAACAGTATACTTAAAATTTGTGCATTTCAAAAAAACTTGTGCATTTCACTGTATGTTAACTTTACCTACAAAGCTGCAAACAAGTAGTAATTCTTGTTAGTAGGTTTGCTTTTTAAAGTGGTATGTGTTAATTTTGAAAACAGTTTTCTTTTTTTATTAGATTTTTGCTATGCAGCATGTGTGCTCCGCAGAGAGACAGAGAGACAGAAAGTGAGAAATCCACCCCCACGCCCCGCCCAGGGAAGATGGCCACACTGCAATCCCTTCTTCTCCATTTCCCTCTCGAGATCTCAGGCCTACATGCACATGTACCCAATGTACCCAGTGTGAGTTTCAAGCTGTGGGGTACAGGACTTGAACTGCAGTTGAGTATGTGGGAGTCAAGCAATGCAACTATTACTTCATTTGCTGGTCCTCTGAAAAAAAATTTCTATATATACTATGCTTGGGCAAATAAATAAATAGTTTGAGGATAATAAGCAGTGGCACCCTCCTAGAGGTGGGGAGGAGTGTTAGCAAGGAGCAGGCCCATTTGGCTGGGCCCTGGAGCAGAAGGGGTGGGATGGAGCTGAGAGGGGAGCACTTGGCATGTCGGGATGGAGCAGCGCAGCCTTCCCAGATCAGCGTGACCTTGTCTCACCTTCCGGGGATTGGAGAGGAGGGCATATGTCTAAGTACTTGACGAAGTGCCTTTATGCATTTGTACTAAATGATAGATGTTTTCACATTTGTGTACATGAGAACTTGTCTAGCGTTTGCCAATCTCTTTTAATTTAAAATCCTTTTTCACAATCATGCATAATCTCTTAAGAATTTTTATAAATTAGGAAAAATGTTTCCAAATCTAGACCACAGCATAGGAGTAAAATGCTACCACCTGCAAGGCAACCTCACATGGGAAGGTTCCCCACTCAAGTCCAGAGACTGTCCTGATCAAGTTGACCACATACTTGCTCATGATCTGATGCTGGTTGGAGGCTAGATGTGAACTGTGCAATTTGAGCTGTCCCTTGCTCTCTTTCTCTTTTACTGTTCTCTTGCTCATGGTAAAGCAGGAGTGTTGGGTGGTCAGAGACAACACCCATCTCGGTTCTTGTCCTACTTTCATGGAAAATTAGAGATATGGACACAGAGAGGAGAGAAAAGTGGAATTAATTAAGGGAAGAGGAAAAGCTTCCAATGCAATGAAATGGAGCCTGAAAGGGTTGCTGAAGAGCGGCTAGAGGCGAGGGGTTTTTATTTAGCAGTCCAAGCAATAGACTGGCTTTCTGAAAAGGAAGTGAGCCTTAGAAAATGATTACTTGGTAGTCCGAGTGATTTATCGTCCTATTCTTTGTGGGGTCAGCAGACCATAGCCTCTTGTACTTGTGGACAGAATACAATTACTGAATAGAAACTGTTGCCCTTAGCCACATTGCTTTGAGTCTCAATGCAGCCAAACTTTGGCTATGAAAACTTAGCCACTGTGACTCCATCTTGGGTCTTATCCTGTGTGCTCAATATCCCTCTCTTCTGCCTTTTTAGCAAGAAGTCATGAATTCTTTAGAGACATGTAAAAGGGGTATATATTGTACATTAATTAGACCATAGAAGAAAAACACAGAGATCTCATTAAAAATAAAAACACAGTGACTTCCATTTGGGACCCTTACCCTATCCACCTATAAGTGAGGTCCAACTCCTATCTCAATGGGAGGAATAAATAAAAAAAAAATGTTTCTGTGGTTTCTCCTACTTTCTCCTAAGCTCCTACGATATGTGTAGCACTTGTCTGCTTTCTTGTCTTACGAATCTCTGTGAATCTTTCAAAATTATTGAACTTTTCCTAATCATCCAAACAAACCCAGTTGAGCATTCACATCACAGCCCTGAGAACTTGTGTCTTTTCTGTGCAAGAGAGTGTCACCTGAAGTGTGCACAAAAGTAGTACTCAAGGCACAGAGATCTGAGTCAAGAGAGAGAGAGAGACCATACCAGGGATGTACCTGCTCGGCCTCTCTTATCCTCCATATTTATTGGGAGAAAAGGGGAAAGAAAGTTATTTTTAGAGAAAGTTATTCTTAGAAAGTGATTTGTATCTTATAGGATTAGAAAGATAAGGGTAATTCCTGGACTAGCGTGGTTTCAGTATGGATAAGGAGGGTATGGCTAAATGATGCCAGAGGAAGGACAGCACACCTTGGAATTTGGAGAACTCA
Organism: Tupaia tana; assembly: GCA_026018925.1. Lineage (NCBI taxonomy): Eukaryota > Metazoa > Chordata > Mammalia > Scandentia > Tupaiidae > Tupaia > Tupaia tana. Next base: position 129,824,463 of record JAKSZU010000006.1, on the reverse strand, counting down.
TTCATTGGATCATACACGCCTCCAATGAATGTGGCAGGCAGGTAGCTAGTAATGAGTGGGCAGCCCTGAGAAAAGTGCAGAAGGACACATGCCACATCAATCACAAATTAATAGGAGTTACAACCAAACCCTCCATGAAAATGCCTTCTTCCCTCCAATCTCCTGGTGCCAAGAAGGTGAGGTAAATCTCATTTTTGTTCCTTGGTACCTGAGGAAGACATATAGAAATGATTGTAAAATTTCCCTCTTATCACTCCTTATAAATAGAAAAAGACCCAACTAGACATTGTAGTCAATATCCTGATTCCCACTGGGAATAAACTAATAAACTAATCGGGCAGTTCATCCTAATTAGGATGCTCCCATCATCATGGCTCACACTGGGCAAGCACAGTTAGGTAATCGAATTCCTCAAATTCTTCATCTTTGAGACAGATGCACAAGCAAAGGAGAAAGCCCACGAATTCAAAGAACGTAAATAGTATGACAGACCTCCCACTGTTAAATATTCATTATCACCCCTAGTAATAAAATTAATACCTAAACCAGTTCTAAATGCAGTTGCTACCTAGCAACCTGCCCGCCCAAAAGTCTTTCTGGTGTACTTCTTTTCTAAAATCTTTCTTTTCTATTAAATTCTCTTTCTACCTACTTTTATTGTGATGATGTCTTTATTTTGCACCTAGAGGTAGATCTCTAATTTTAGTGACCTGGACCCAAAGGACTAAGGATCTTACACAACACAGCTCAGCATTCTCTCATCCTATGACAAGAGGTCAAGTGTTTTCACCTTTTTCCCTACAGTCATTTATTCAGAGTTCATAAATACGAGGTCTATTTTTTTATTTTTAAATGATTTATTTAATAAATTCCATTTGTTAATATTATTTTTTAATTTAACAAAAGAGAGACAGAGAGAGAAAGGGAAAGAGAGAAAGCAAGCTGCCAAGTCAGGATTTGAACTGTGGTTGGCCACGTGGGAATCTAATGCCTTTAACTACCATAAAATAGTTAGGACCCCAAATCCAAGGTGTTCTAGAAGCATGGCATTTCTACCATTCCCTAACATATTGGGTCATCAGAAAAGTCATGATATATTTTTCTATGCAAAAATTAGTCATAACTTTTCCAACAACTCAATAGTTTGCCCTTGGTACATTTTCTCTGGGCTAGGCCAGAGATAGCCGATATTAGTTGGAGAAGGTGGTAAAACCCTTCAAGAGGTTTGTTATTACAAAAACATGGCATATAGTCTCCAAGTCTGTCCATTGGTTTTTGTTCTCAGACTTTGTGTCATGGAGGTGGTTCGATGTAGAAACCTGTAGGTTATTGTTCGGGGGTGTTTTCCAAAGGGATGCAGCAATGGGATTCAGTAGTTCAAATATGTTGCAAATACAAATGGGAGTTAGACTCCTGTGCAGAAACTGCTGCTCCATTTGACTGAATATCTCATAACCAGTGACAGGAAAGATGCTGAAATGACAATATGCTCAGGCATACATCATGCCTTTTTGGGGGCTCAGAAAATAATACCCCAAAGAAAAGTTCTCAGAAGCAGAGTTTCTCTGACCTTTTGCTGCCTACCTGTCTCTCACCTCTCATTCTTCCCTGAGGCAAGTCACAGACTCTAGAATTTCTCCTTCCCAAGGCAGGTTATAGAGACCAGAATTCCTTTTTCCCAAAGCTGCCGTAAAACCTAAAAACATTGTTCTAACACTCCTCCATTGTTCTGTATAAGAATTGGTATGAAGAAATTCTCTGAATATACCGTCTGATATTAGATTATAAGACCCTCATTCCAGAGGGGTCCTGTCCTATCCCAAATGTAAAAATGTTGCACAGAAACTTCCCTACTTCCGGGGGGGGGGGGGGGGGGTGTCTCAATACACTGGTCAGTCTTACTAGGTTTCTCCACTTAATCTTTTTTTTATTAGCTTAGACCCTTCTTTTGCCTAAAAATTTTGTAGGACTAGGCCACATTTCTATACATCTATCCCTGATTCATCAAACCTAAGCATAAAATCAAATAGCTTCCTTGTATCTTTGGGTCTTCAATCTGACAATTCCTGTGTCATGTAAAACTATGACCGAATAAATCTTATCTCTTATCAATCTACCTAATGTCAACACTTCTCAGGAAACTCAGAGGCAGAGAAAAGTTTATTCACTCTTACACCTTCAAGAAACCATGATGGATTGAGAACTGTCAAAAAGTCTGAATGTTTTTACACTAAAACAATGGAAAATTATAACAGTGTGATTCCAGAAGAGACAGGAATGTGGTGTAAGCATGGGGAAACAAAAGAAAACAATAAAGTATGCGACCATAAAGCAAATGCTTAGTCTCAGAGATCAGAGGCTTAATGAAAAAGGATAGATTAAAACTTAAAAAGAAGGATATAGAAACACAGTATATGGATGTAAATACTAGATATAGTGTGTGTGAAAGAGTAGGGTCTGAGGAAAGACATTTAGAAGAAAAATAGGGAGGCAAAGCATTAATGGGACAAAGAAATGTGGTATTATCTGTTGAAGATATTTTACAATTTTATCAACTGGACTAGGGAGAAATGTTCACCTGTTTAAATATTCACTTTATAAGCTAAATAATGTGATTGAATGTATAAAATAAAATGAAATTAAAACATGTGGAAAAAAAAACAAAAACAAAAACAAACCTTAAAAGAAAGATCCTAGCACGTTGAAGGAAAGAGATATCCCCCATCACCTTCCTGCTTATTCTTTCAATATAATACACAGCTGGGGAACAGCAGTTAGCGTAATGGCTATGTCGCTGGACTCACATGTAGTCAACCGTGGTTCAAGCCCCGGACCCGGTGACTTAAACTCACGCCAGGTGCATGTGCATGTGTGCCCAAGATCCCGAGAGGAGAATGGAGGAGAAGGAATTGCGGCGTGGCCATCCCGCCTGGGGGGTGATTTATCGCTTTCTGTCTCCCTGTCTCTCTCTGTCTTTCTGGCGAGCACACACGCCATAAAGCGAAAACCTCTCCAAAACAAAAACAAAAACAAAAACAAAACTAATAATAATATAATACACAGCTGGGTCCACCTTACCACATCCTGGTAGATAAGAACTTTATCAACTTTTCCATTAAGGCCAAACTGGACTTAGTGCAGTCAATGATGGACTGTCTGTATGCCAAGTGTATCCCTTATATAATTGACTATGTAATGGCTGAAATTGAGAAATTGGGGTAAAAGTATTGAGTGGCTCTAAGGATCGTTAAGGATCCAAGATTTGAAACGATTAACGAATAACATGCACACACAAAGGAACCAGTGTGGATGACTGCTTAATACAGAGAGGAACTCAGCACAAGTGTCACATTGTGGCCACAGTGGACCAAGACCTTAAATGAAGAATCCAGAAGATCCTGGGAGTTCCTGTCATGTACATTTCTAACCACACAACACTGAGCGGGTGCCAGATGATTATGGAGCCCCTCAGTTTTAGTTCTTAAAGGACAAAGTTCCTCTGTTCTTCTGTGACCAAATATCTCTTGCCAGTTCATTAAATGTGCTGTATGTCATGAATTATTATTCCGTTCACCTGTTTGCTGTATAATGAGCTGAGTATGGCCAAGTACACTTACTTTCCAATGCTGTTTTGAAAATGTTTTATTTAAAAACTTGTTGCATCTTTTTATTTTTAAAACTCATTGCATCTTTTTATAAATCAGATGTTTAGATGATTGCTTAAAAAAACAAAAAGAAAATTATAACCAGTGTGACCTGACTAGAATTTCTTCTGTACTTCTGAATTTAATGATGTATCACAGCCTGTAACTGTGCTGTCATGAAGTGGCTGAAAATAGAGACATTTAACCTTTCCGCAAACCACCATGCTGCTCTGGTGGCCAGCTATTCATTCGTGGCTTTCCAGCAATTGAGACTTTATTTTCCTGGAACTTAACCCCTGATGATAATGTTTTTCAATACTTTGCACATACCTATCATTGAGGAAATCTAAAGATGAAGAAAAGAGATTGGTGGAAAAATTTACTGAACTTCTTAAAGGAGTTACAAATGGATACTCTTGGTATCCACTCCAAGGTTACCTGGTTCCAGTGCTTTAAAATTGGAGCAGTCATGTTTTAAATATCCTTATGAGGAAAAACTTTCATTCTTCTGAAATATTATTTAACAAAGTCTCATGCTATAATTTGGGTGTCCCCCAAATATTCAGTTACTGAGACTTGGTAAAAATGTTTTAGAAAACTTAATCCCTTCACGGGATCCCAGGGCGAAGCCTTTGGGTATAAAGTCATTAAGACAGGACCTTATAATTGAGTTATGGTGAGTTTACAAGAAGGGAAAGGAGACCAGAAGAGGCAGAAACTTACGGACAATTGCTCAAGAATCCTCTGTCTGCCATATTTTAGCCTCACCAGAAGTTGACCCTTGGACCTTGGGCCTCCAAACCATAAGCAGCATAAACCTCTATTCTTAAGAGTCATTCAGTTTCAGATATTTTTGTTGGCACACAATAGTGAATTAATAAACCTCATTACTTAAATATGTAAGACAGGTGCAACTAGGTGTACAAGGTCTTGTTTTTGACCAGAAGGGAAGCCATCACCCAATGTAATTATGCAAATCCATGACAGAAAACATATCTGTCCTTATAGAACCAACATATTTGGAGAGTGCTATCTCCTCTTGCCAGGGTCCTACATAAATGTTACTCTCTCTGGTCATGATTCACACCTCACAAAGGTAGTCGCTTTAGAGAAGTTCTCGAACTTCACTGTTTTTAAAAAGAATATTCTGTTTCCATTCCAAGGGCAATCATAGTTTATCCTAGTATCAAATCCTTCATGCCCTGATTCTTCTATGCAGAAAATTGCCAGGCCACTCAACTGTAACAAAGTCTAGTTTGTTCTTGTTTCTAGTGACATTTTTGCACATATTTTTCAAATGAAACAAAATGTGTAATTCAACCCTGTCATCACCTTGAGTCAGGGATTAGTCATGCCAGGTTATAGCAACCCTAATACTGTGAGACTGTGACTAGATAAAATACCCAGTCTTCCCAAAGGTGGGAAATGAGTGATTACAAATCCTACAAGAAACAATATATGATGATAATGAAAGGCTCTAGTCTTGATGAATGGAAGATAACTATCAAATATTTCCTACTCACACTTAAATTAACCTTGAAATAGTCTTAGAAATTTGTAAGAACTTAAACTTGAGAAGCAAAAGGATGTTCCTACAGACAAAAAAGGAGCTAATTTTATGTACAGGGAAGCAGATGAATATAAGAAATGAAGATGAATGTTTATTGATTATCTACTATATACAAGCCCTAGCCATGAGTGCTATATGTGAGGAGACAGTGCATGCCATATGTAATTAGTTCTCAGTACAGGGAGAAATGGTTAGAGAATTGAGAATTTTCCCCTTCTTTTGTGATTTTTGCAATAGGGTGCATGTACTTGCTGGAGAGAGAGAGAGGGAGAGAGAGAGAGAGAGAGAGAGAGAGAGAGAGAGAGAGAGAGAGAGAGAACGTGCAAGTGCAAGTGAGAAAGTACCCCACCTCCCCTCAGGGAGCATGGCTATGCCGCAGTTCCTTCTCCTCCATTCTCATCTTGAGATTTTGGGCATGCATGCACACACGCCTGGGATGTTTCTGAAGTTGGTGGGTACGGGACTCAAACCTCATAGTCAGCTCTGTGGAATCCAGCTGCCTTAACCACCAGCCCACCTAGGACTGAGACTATTTAGCTTTGCAAATGTACTGAGAAGATATGAGAGGGGCTGGCAGGTGGCATGGTGGTTAAGGGTGCTGGACTCCCACATGGCTGATCAGTTTGAGTCCTGGACCTGATGGCTTACTTTCTCACTTCCCCTGCCTGAACCCCTGTCTCACTCTGTCCCTGTCTGGTCAAATTAAAATAAATGAATAAACAAATAAATAAATAAATACTTAAATAATTCTTTTTTTAAAAAAGAAAGACACTAGAGAAAATAGGCAACAATGTTTCAGTGCCCCCCAAAAATATGGTCCTGATAGGGCAAGACTGTTTTGTCTGCAAAGCCTCGGATCAACAGGTTAATTAAGTAGCTTTTTCCCTCCAGAGCCAGTGTCCACGTCTTATGCCCCAGGGTGTATAACCCTCTGTGATCTATGAACGTGTAACTCTGACCTCTTGCCTAAGATTTAGGCTCACATCCCATTGCCCATTGGACATATCTACTTGAATGTGACCCACACGTATCTCAAACTCATCATTTCCAATTGAGTATAATTTTCCTGCTAGAGATGCTCTTTCTTCTATATTCTCTATTTCAATTACTGGTACCACAAACTATAGAGAAGCTTGGAAATCATGCTCAATCCTTCTTGCTCCTTCTTCTTTAACCCATATAGTCAAGTAGTTACTAGAGGTTAGCGTTAATGATAAATATTAATTAATTTTCAAAAAGTATTTATTTAAAATAGATGATCTACCTAAAATATTTTAGATGAATATGTAGACAATTATAAAATGTAATTATGATATTTTATACTATTAGCCATGAAGACAAATTTCTTGTTTTGCATATTGTGTTATTTAATATGATATTTATACTCTTTATTTAAAATTATGTTGTCAATAAAAGCATGGCCTATTAAGAAATAAATTCAAAGATGATATGATATGGTATTTGGCTTTGGGAAGTTATATACGAAAAAGTCAATTGGAGTTGATTTTATATTATCATTAATTAAAATAAGACAAAGTTGATTTTATGGTATTTGGAAATTTTACACTGAAGATTTCAAAGATCAATAAACTTAATTTTACTATATTTTAGTTTTCTTTAAAACTAGGTAAAAAACAGAGTGGGTTTTGTATCTTTATTTTCAGATATTTGTCACCATGAGTCCATCTAGGTATAATTTTCCGTTCTATTATGCCTTTTCCAAAATTTGTTTTGAAACAATGGTACTATAAAGTGAAGAACTAGATAAAAAATGTTGAATAGATGAGTAAAATTTGTCAGTTAAAGGAGATCTTGAAGAAATTTCTAGTATTAGTATTTTTGTGTCCCTCATTAGGTTATATTTTAACATTAGTACTTCATGCTTCCTCTTTACTAAATGGTCCATTAGAAGTATAAATAAAACAGCATATGACCACACATCAAGATGGATTAAAATTGTCTAATGACCCAAGTCACCATGCTGACAGATGGTATTCAGCAGAATGGCAAACTGAAGGGGAGTGAGTCAGACACATCTGCCCTCAGCCAGTCCTGAGCGTCTCACGTGATGTCTATTCAGAGGTCCAGACTCTTTCCTTTATCACAGTTAAGCAATTATTTTATTTCTAATCTCTGTGTAGAGAGATCTGAATTGATA